>RJWJ010006993.1:0-59608 GCA_004363605.1 Indri indri | reverse complement strand
GAATACAATTGATTCTTGAGAGTTTTACTTTCCCTTTTCACCAATCCTGTTTTCCTTGTACATGTAATTAAAAAAACAGCTAAATGACTCTACATAAAAACACTGAAGAGAAAATAAACAAAGGTAAAACTTATAGAAATACATATATATATTAAAATGAGAATTTATTAATAATTCTATGTTCACACACATTAATTCATATTGTAAACAAGACTTTTAAACATAAGATGAAGAATAGCTATGAAGGAAGTTTACAGTTTTATCTCAAAGTAAGGGACCGTTTTAGTCCTACAATGTCTCTTTAAAAATCTGTTACTTAAATGTACCTTATGTAGAATAGCAGAAACCTCTTCTGTAATCTTAGATTGTAGTCTGTGCACTTTAATGACTAATAATAACGAGAAATTTGGTTCCCCAATGTTGCCCCTATCTAGTACTAGTTATTTATAAAAGAGTCAAGTTTTAAGAAATCATTAAATTATTTCATGCTATATGTTTTTTACTGTTTGCAAAGTTTTTGACATAGTCACTCAATCTTGTCCTTAGAGCCAAGCAAGACAGGCCCCAACCCTGACCCATACTTAGAGAACTCACTCTCGCTTTTTCTGGCCATGTCTCTCCCCACTGAGCAAGGCAGCCAAGGGAACCCCTTCTAAACTATGCTCTGGGCATCATATAATGATTTTCTCCCGAATGCCTTGAGCCCACTCCCAGGGCTTGTGCAGGCCATTTCCCTAGGTCCATCCTCCTCGGGGAGGAACATGACACCAGTGTGCTCACCCCAGGCCCAAGACATAATCAAAGGGCAATTGTTTTCAGGGCTGTGTATGGAGCTCTAATGTACAGGATGGAGTGTTCACACTCAAGTTGGGGGCTACTTGAAGTGTAGAATGGAATAAAAGTTGGGGATAAAAGGGAAGGTGGGCTGCAAGCCGAGAGCCAGCATTGCCCTGACATTCCTGCACTGAACTCCAACAAGCTAAGAATTCTAAACTCACCTGTCCAGTCTTTAGGAAGGATGGGACATACTTAATTATACATACGTAGACATCTGATAAGTGGAACTTCCTTTGTACTTTTGCCATGACCCTCATAAATTTTAAGGGTTTTTCTAGATTCATTATATATAAAATTTTATAATGTGAGTTTTTGGTACTGATTTTCCCCCACAGCAAGATGACATAGCAAGAGAATTCAGATTAGAAAACACTTTGATAATGGACAAACCAGACACCTGTCATACTCCATGTTAAATGGTCAATTGTTTAAGCTAAAGACATAGAGCACAGAAGGTAGAAGCAAGGTCAATCATCGTTAATAGACTTATTTGGAGAGAAGTCCATAGTTCCCCAATGTCCATATTCCTTCCATTAATGGTTAGCTCTCCCTACTCATATACTACTTGCCTCCTAATCTGAACCAAAGTCATCAGCTCTGCCACTAAGGGATACGATAATCAGATCATTTCCCTAAGGACTGATATGACCATGTGCCGGCTCGCTCCTCCATACACTCAGCAAACTCTCTCCCCTGGGACACATGCAGGTTTCAAAGGTACTCGTAGAATCAATTTCAGTTAATCATATGGAAGAAAATTACTGGTTAGTTTTAGAGGTTTAAAATTTTCATTTACTTTTATTTCGTTTTACTCTTTTCTCAGTTTTTGATTTGGCTCCCAGAACAAAAAGCCTTCGTACTCAATTAGTCAGGCTCACTCGAGACAGCTAAGTACTTAAGTAAGACATGACCAAGCACTCTAAAGCTCAGCCTTGCTGCTAATCTACTTCTCTTGCTTGCATTTCTCCATTTCATATGACCCGTTATCAGAGTCAAATTGACCCTTAGGAAAGCACGAGAGCTCTTTTTTTTTTCCAGGGGTGAAATTCAGTACTACAACATAAGCAATGCCTTTCAGATAACCTATCATTAGGAAGGAAAGAGCAGATTGACACAAAAAAATGAGAACCTGGAGTTATGTTTCTTACTATTTAAATGGTGTACATTTTCTAAAGTCACTTTTATCTCTTTAAACCTTTGAGTCAATGAGTCACAACAGAGTTCAAACGTAACTGAATGCACTCATCTCAGTTACAGGCAGCCTCGTTGAGAGTGAATGATCAAGGAAAGAATTTGGGATGTTTCACTTTGTGAAAATATACAGCTTTTCTGAGAGTTCACATTGTTTAGATTTCCCAAAATAGCTCAAGTTGTGAGCATGTCCCATTAATTTTGGTCATCTGACCCCTAAATACTTATGCAATGGTAATAAAAGACCATATATTTTCCCCATCATGCATTTCCTCTTGTATTAATTAATTTTATATGGGAAAAAAACTTATACTCACTGAGGTTGTGGTTGTCCTTTTTTTGTCTCTCTTTTGCCAAAGCTCTAGTATCAGTTTCTAATCAAAAGAAAAATAATTGAAGCACTGCTTAGTTCTACCTTAAAACCCCTCCAGGCAACATAATTCAGAACACTAGGTGAAAATACAATATTACTTACTCCAAAATAATACAATAACATTTTTGATGCAAATATTCTGGAATTTGGAAAAGAGTACTCTTCAGTAAGAGGCAATAGCAAAAATTTTAGGCTCCGAGGTGGGAAAACTTGGATTTGCATTCTAGCCCTCCATTTAATAGCCATGTGATATATTACCAAACTTCTCTGTTTCAGGATGCTTAACTGTAAAATGAATATAATATAGTACTTACCTGATAAAGGAGATACAGTGCACAGAAAATATTGAACTCTTCAATCATTGTTATAATTTTCAGAAGTTTGAGATTCATAAAGAAATTATTCCAACCTAAATTTTTCATAGTTACGATTTCTGTATCCCAAGAGTTGGAACTAACTACATTTCTCAGCTATTCTTATGAAACTGACACTTCCCTCTATGTGCTGTGTGGTTGTGTTTGCGGTAAGCAGCCTCCAAGATGGCCCATGATGATTCTGACCTCATAGTATTCACACCCTTGGTAGTTTCCTCCTGCACTGAATAGGGCTGACCTGTGAAGCCTATAGTATGTTGAGGATGTGACTAGTGTGGCTGCCAAGGCTAGATCATAGAAGAAACTTTCAGGTTCCACTTTGGTGTCTCTTAAATCACCAGTCGTCATGTCATGAAGATGGTCAAGCAACCCTGTGAAGAGGTCTATGCAGTTGTGAACCAAAACCACTTGCCAACATGACGGCTATGTTGCAAGATCTTGGGTGAACTATCTTGGGAGTGTGTTCTCTGGCCTCAGTCAAGTCTCAGATGCCTGTATCTCTGGCTGACCTCTTGACTACAACATCATAAGAGACTCTGGGTCAGAACCAATTCACTAAGCCACTCCTGGATTCACTCCTCGGAGAGTGGATGAGATAATAAATATTTATCGCTTCAAGCTGCTGAGTTTCAAGGGTAGTTTGGTGTTATACAGCACAAAATAATTAATACAGTGTTATTAGAATTATTATAGTTTTGAAAATAAGTAATAAAATAACACATCTTATTTAAATGTATTTATTTAAAAGCATATTCATTAATTTTAGTCTGAATAATTGAATGCATAGACATGTTTGAGTTATTGATTAAGCTGCAAGAATGGTCACATTGTATTGACTTAAAGTACTATTACTAACCATGTAAAATTACTGAAGACCAGTGCTTGAGCTCCAAACTAAACAGCTGTTATAGAAATTTCAAATGAATTTTATTTTATTCTTAGAGAGACTAACACTGGACTAGTAAGTCAGGAAATAGTTACGTTGATACATTTCTGCCTCTAACCTGCTGTACAACTTTGGGAAAATAACTCCTCTGAAACTGGATTTTCTCATCTATGTTTTGGAAGAATTCAACTATGGTCCTGAAATTCCTTTGAGTTGTACAAATTTTGAAATAAAGTATTGCAAATTGAGGACTTTTTGCCTGTTGAGAAAGTTAAACGCATGACTAATATGAAATCCATAAAGCAGGCTAAATAAGGAAAAATCTATCTAAACCGAAAAGTTTTGCTTTATATCAAATTCTACATACAAAGAATAAACTAATTTCCCTAATTTAATACATCATTTTGCAACCATGTGAATAGATATCATCTATTCAATATCAAAATGATCCTATGTTAAGTGAAATTGTCATGTACATAAATCACATGTATATATTTGCTCAATTCCTAAAATAATGAATAAATTCAGTTAAACTGTAAATTATATTATCTTGCTGCTTAGTTATAGGAAAAATGATGAAATTACTCTCTAAATGTGTCCCTTTTTAACTATTTTAAATAATATTTTTAAATGTTCTGTTTAGCATTATAATACATGTCACTCTTATGTAGTTGATAAAAATAAAAAAGGGTAAAACTATACAAGCAACGTTACCTGTAATTTCTCTTTTCATTGGCAGACTACTTGGGCAGGAAGCACTCGTAAGTCCCATCTTAACTGGTGAAATTCCCTTCTCGGCACTATACACATCCAAAATACTTCCAGATAACTTTAGAGGAAACATGAAGAAAAGATCAATTAAACCTTATGTGTGCATGGATATATTTCATTGTATATTTTACATTCTCCATTTTAAATTTGCCACTTTGTTAATAATAATTTGTAATATATATGTATTTAATTTTAAACGAGAGATGAGTATGCACTGACTATTTTTAAATACATTATGGAAGTCTTGTGGATAAGATAGGCTGAAAAAAAGCTATTCATATTTAAGCAAAAAGAGAAATCAATTCATGTATGAAGGAACATGCCTATTAATATTTACAAAGTTACAGAAGTTTGATCCAGCATATGGCCTGGTTGTAAATGAATACAATTAAAAATATCATTTTGGACAAAAATCAATACACATCTTTGCAAAGCTGGAAAGTTCATTGCATACCACAAATTAGGCATAATGAAAGCTTTCTTAATACCATCAGTGCTACCAGCAACTCACAGTCAAGAGGTGTTTTACACTGTTAATTAAATGGCAAACTCCTTCCTAGAAGGCATCATTTTTCTTATTGTACACTTAATGTTCTAGATTATTATAAATATCCCAGCTGGCAACCAAATGTAGTCTAAAACTACTTTTGCCTCTAGTGAATATAGGGTACATCCAATTATAGCAACACTGCAATTCTTGAACTACTTCTTGGGAACAATTTTTCAGAAAAACTAAGGTGCTTTACACACAATTCAAAATTGTACCAATTCATTATTCAAAATGGGCTTATTGATTAGATCTCCCAAGAAAATTAAATTTGAATAATATCCACATTTTAAGTTAATATTCATTATTCCAAAACAAGCTACATTTGTAATGTAGGATTTGAAATTTTAAAACATTTCCATTCTAACTATCTTTATTCCATTTCTGGGCAGTAAACCAAAAGCCGAGTAAGAAGCAACTTTTTTCTTTCCCCAAGGACTAGGAACAAAATGTATAATCAAACAAAACTATAACAAGATTATTATGGAGAATCTAATTTCAGATTCCCGCTTTTTGCAAAATTCCAATTCAGTCTGAGAGAACTTTTTGATACTTATAAAATCAGACTGGAAATAAATATGAAGAAAGGACACATTATGACCAAAATTGGTTTCTGAGGGAGTAATCCATTACACTGTATGTAATAAATGTATATTTCTGAGGAAAAAAATTTTAAAATTCAGCTGAAATCATCCAATATATATGTTTATGTGTATATCATAAGGACATGCTAGACTGCATATGTGTATTTTCATAATTTGATCTTTTAAATTATTAACGCTATTAGGACTTCTCACTTTTATCCTTTATTTTATACAAACTCATTGTTTTGAAGTGTATTTTTACTTTATGGATCTTGAAAGGGAGCTACTTAGGTCAGGTATTTATTCCTTCTCAATTTCCTCATCTGCAAATTAGGGGCAAAGTTGACCAAATTGGAAAGATGATGTATGTTAGTATCAGATAAATGCAATTAGGAAGAAATACAAAAAGTAGGTATTTCCCTAAGATGTGAACCATTTAGTCCTATTTTTTAAAGTACAAATTTTTCAAGGTCATTTTTTTAAAAAGCCTGTTGGTTATGAACTGAGGCATCACCAACCTGAATTGTATGTTTCCTCTGTGCCTTTGAGAAACATAATGGAAACACCGAACAAAAAGGGAGTGAGGGGGAAGGAACTAAGGAAAGGGCACTTTTCCTCTGAAGAGCTTGAATTCAGATGGATTTCAATACAGAAATGGCAAATTGCAGAAATGTTATGGAAGAAAAGGAGCCACATTACAGTTACACTGCAACAATGAAGTAAGAGGTTCCTAACTATAGCACTCCACTTCGTACGTATTACCTGGTTAGGCAGTACCCAGTGCATTTTTCCTTAGAAATGGGGTCCCAATTCTGATGAAGCTAATCCTGCTTAACTATAGCTGTATTACATCTTCTCCTGATCTTAGTTATTGTCTAATTTATGCCCTAAAGCAAAATGATTAATATCCTATTTAATTTTATGCTATAGATACTGCTCTATTTCATGTAAATGGCTAATCACTTTTTGAATATCATTAAAAAATTGGGTTTCAATTTCAAAGTACGCTATACACTTCATATAACCTAAAGAGCCTTTTCTCCATTAAAGGATTTAGGAGTACAATGTTAGTGAAAATTTAAAGACTACATACACATCTGAAGGAGCTTATGAAGAAAACTTATATCTACCTTTGTCAAAAGTATAAGTTACTTAGGTAATAAGGTCTAAGTTTTAACTTTATTTTGTAGATCAGTAAGCAACTGGTTAGACATTTTATGAAGAAATGTTTATTCTAGTTTAAAAAAGACACTGCTTTCTCAGTAAATCAAAACATTTGACATGACAATAGGCAAACATACTGTTATTAAAAACAAACTCACACATTTTAAAAACATAAGGTAAAGAATTTATTATAAAATCTGTTCAACAAGGTAAAGTATACTTCTCAATAAGATAACACTATCCCTGGTAGAAAAAAGTAAAATCCTCATCTGAGAAGTTGCTTTGAGGTGAGGAGTTACTGACAGTTTCTTGATATCTGAGGCTTTTAACCCAAGATTTTATTCACATCTCCACTATTGAGGTAATAGGAACTGAAGTCAACTGGGTGTAATCTTCCCACATATATACTGCTATCCATAGCATCCAATATTTCCTGAAGAAAATGAACTCACAGGAAAAAAATATCAAAACATTTGAAAAAAAAATAACTATTTCAAAAGTAAGACAACATGTAGCATTAGAATTCACATCAGAAGCAAAAAAGGGAAAAAAGCAGATGAAACCAAGTTTTTTAAATTACCCTAAAACAAATAAAGGAATGTATTTGTAATAATTCATAATATAAACCAATAAAAAATAAACATAATAACCAAAGTAACCAAAGAGAAATAGGAGATATGAGAAATATAATTCTTGGGAAAAAAACTATAGAGTGAAAAAATAGCATAATGAATATACTGAAAATGGAATAAAATAATTAGTAAAATATAAAACCAGAATAAAGTAATCTCCCAGGAGGTTGAAGAAAAGGATGAAGAAATAAAACTTATGAAAGAAATCCTAAACAATATGGAGAATAGAATTGTAAGAGCTAAATACAAATATTGGGAGTACTAGAGGGAGAGAAAAATAAAACTGGAAGGAAGGAAATATTTTTTAAAATAATGTAAATATATTTTTAGGAATTAATATTAAATAAAAACTACAGTGTACTTCATTTTATGTTATAATTATTTTATTTTGATTTAAAAATAAAAGTGTCTATAGAATGGCAAAATGAAAGACAGGAAAAACCCACACTTAAACATATTATTTTGAAACTTAAGAATATACAATGAGAAAGAAAAAAATCTAAAAGCCTAAAGAGAGAGAGAAAGCATTATATACAAAGGAACAAGAATCAGATTAATATTAGATTTTTCAATAGCAAAATTAAATGAAAAAGAAAAATGAAACAGTGTTGCTAAAACATTGAAAGAGTAAAACATAAAACAGAGTTTTATATCCAGCGCAAATGTCATTTACATATGAGACCACGACAAAAATATTCTTTTTTTTTTTTTTATTCCAGGGTATTGTGAGGGTACAAACACTACAGTTAGACTTTATGTCTTTGCCTCACCCAAGTGCGGGTTAAAGGCATGTCCTTCCCCCCACTCCCCTTAGTGCTCCCCGTGTCCTTTAGTTGTTGATTTGCCCCCTCATCCCCCTAATCCCTAGAGAGTATTTCTGCCATGTGATCAACCTAGTGTTGATCAGTTAGAACCAGTTTGATAGCGAGTACAAGTGGGTACCGTTCTTCTGCTCTTGTG
The DNA here is from genome assembly GCA_004363605.1 of Indri indri. Taxonomy (NCBI): domain Eukaryota; kingdom Metazoa; phylum Chordata; class Mammalia; order Primates; family Indriidae; genus Indri; species Indri indri. The sequence goes on along the minus strand of RJWJ010006993.1, from coordinate 51,289 downwards.
GTGCTTCACTTTGGCTAATGGGCTTAATTTTAATCCAGGAAAGTGTAAGAGGTGCTAGATCACTGTCGTTTCTTATGATTGAGTAATAGTCCATTGTAAATATACACCAAATTTTACTAATCCACTCATGGATTGACGGGCACTTGGGTTGTTTCCACATCCTTGCGATAGTGAATTGTGCTGCCATAAACATTCGGGTGCAGATGTCTTTATCATAGAATGTTTTGTGCTCTTTTGGGTAGATGCCTAATAGTGCTATCGCTGGATCTAATGGTATTTCTATTTTTAGCTCTCTGAGGTATCTCCAGATTCTTTTCCACAGAGGTTGCACTAATTTGCAGTCCCACCAGCAGTGTAAGAGTGTTCCTGACTCTCCACATCCTCGCCAGCATTTGTTGTTTCGGGATTTTTTGATAGAGGTTTTTTGTTTTTGAGACAGAGTCTGGCTCTGTTGCCCGGGCTAGAGTGCCGTGGCGTCAGCCTAGCTCACAGCAACCTCAAACTCCCAGGCTCAAGCGATCCTCATGCCTCAGCCTCCCAAGTAGCTGGGACTATAGGCATGTGCCACCACGCCCGGCTAATTTTTTAAATATATATATACATTTCTTTCTATTTTTTAGTAGAGACAGGGTCTCGTTCTTGTTCAGGCTGGTCTCGAACTCCTGACCTTGAGCGATCCACCTGCCTTGGCCTCCCAGAGTGCTAGGATTACAGGTATGAGCTACTGCACCTGGCCAGAAAAAGGTCATTCTAAATAAAAAAGATACATTAATTTAAAAATCTGGTCTTATTATTTACGTGAAATCTTATTTTTAATCAAATTTTTATTTTCAAAACAACTTGGAAAATGATAATCACTTTAAAAACATTCAAATGACAACCTCAACTTTAATGTATAAATACATTCATGCAATTGTCACATTTATCCCTTTAAAAATATACATGTGTATATACCTATATAAAATACATAGTCAGCCAAAAAAGAGCCGAACAGTAAAATGATTACCCATATACCTACCACTTGCATTTAACATTGCTGACATCTTGTCATACTGCTCTGTCTATATGTATGTACGGATATATATATTTTTGGGGGTTTTTCTGAAGTCATTTGCAAGTTACAGGTATCCTTCTCCATTGCTCGCCTTATATTGTACTGCTGTAGCAGCCAATTATATGCATCCATTCTAGTACCAATATGACTGCCAGATTACTTTTAACAGACCTTTTATGATGTCACTCTTCTAATCAAGGGCCTACAATAGCTTCCTGCTATTCCAATTCTGAATTTTCTAAGTCTTTCTCTAGCTTTCCCTTTCCTAAACTTCCATTACTTTTAGCAAGGAAAATTGACATTTGCCTGGAACACAGCCCTCTGCCTAAAATGCTTGGTGTCCCCCTCCTGATGACTTAAATTCCAAACATATTTCAAGATTTAAATCCCATCTCAACTCTTAATAAGGCTTTCTTCCCCAACAACTCCAGGCCATATTGATTTTCTAGTTATTTAAGACCCTACTATTCTAGTCAGAACTGGCAACTTAAATACTTAATTCTTCTCTAATCATTTCATATGATTTCTTTTGGTATCTCCAGATTGCCTGTAAGCTTCTTTGGACACTTAACGCAGTGCTCAGCTCAAAAAATTTTACTCATTGATTAATAAATAATAATGCCTTTTTAACAGGAAAAAAGTACACAAGTTTTATTTCTCTCACTGTACTACCTAAGTACCACATTTCATATGGTAACTCACCCATAATTTAGCAAACATCATATGATTCTTTTTGGCTTAGGTCAAAAGATAAATTGGACCAAATCGTATACTCAGGTGAAACATAAGCAAACAGCCTGTTGGTGGTGGGCTCTGCAGCTATAAGGTCAAGAAAAGTTGAGGCTTGGGAAGTTAAAGTTTTATGGAAGTGTGGAAACCATGAGCAAAAAAGAGAAAGACAAAAATGCAAAGATGCACAGAGAGAAGTCATGAGAGATCAGAGAGAGACTGTCTTCTAAAAGCAATTTTGGTTCCTAGCAACTTTCCAGTCCCTGAGGTAGAGTGTGCTGAATTTCCTACCCTTGGATTTCTACGTGATTTCCTGTTAGATGCTGCATAACTATCCCCCTAATGCCGAGATATCTTATTTCTGTTCCTTGGGGTCAAAAGTGCCTTAACCCAAACATTTTGAAATAACTGAAGCAAATGACTCTTCTGAAGTTCTCTCCCAGATGCTAACAGTCTTGGACAATTGCCCACCCCACTCTGTGCTGCAGGGCTCCCATCTCTAAACAAAGAATCTAAAAGTATGGCTCCCAATGGTATATCCCATGGTCAAAATGCATCTCTTAATACTACACTTTTCTTGCAGTCTTGTTCATGTTATCTGTGTGCTTTACAGCATCCACCATGTTATGTGTCATATACTTGATGAAATCACATGACTTTTTCTCAAATATATTCTTCAGATTTAGGATAGAAACAGATATGTACTAATATAACCATGTAATAGTAGCAATGCAGATATTATATATTTTTTGGTGATATTGCATGTCTGAATTTCCCACTAAACTGTAAGCCCATGAAAGCAGAGACCATGTCTATTTTTGCTTACCACTTTATACCTCTGCCTATCACAATGCCTAGCACTATTAACAGCTTAATATATGCCAAATGGATTACTCACAGGTATGAAATTTAGCTTCATAAGCAATGTATCTGGGGCAATTATTACTAATATTCATCTAAAACATATACAAAAATGGAACGTTTGGTTCTCTCCTTGCTTCACCTGCCAACCCTCCTCCAACCTGCTCCCCCCCCATATTCCCTACTTAGTAGTAAATGCCATCAATTTTTATTAAATTGCTCAAGATAAAAAAAACTATGAGTAATCCTTAATTCCTTCTTCCTTCACTTCCCAGATCCAATCCATCAGCAACATACTTTGAACATCTACTCTTCTGTCTCCACCACCATTCTAACTCTTGAGTCACCATTATCTCCTGCTTGGACTACTGCAATGGCCTGCTAGTCAACCTGCTTTTACTCTTACCCCACTATAATAATTTTTTTTTCCATTCAACAGCAAGTGATCTAAAATATAAATCAAATCATACCACTCTTATTTAGAATTCTATTGGTTTCTACCTGGGCACTGGATAAAATTTACAATACTTACGTGGTTTCTTACAAGGCTCAGTACCATCTAGCCCTAGCCTATTCTCTCATTCACTATGTTCCAACCACATAGCCCTTCTGTTCCTTATGCTTTAAGGCCTCTGCACTTCCTGGACCCCTTCTGTCTCTCATAAGGATAGCCCTTTATCAGGTTTCAGATCTCTGTTCTAAACTTTATCTTTTCAAAGAGGCCACTCTTGTTAACTTTATGTAAAGAACCATTCCCCCTCCATTCACACAATTGTTACATACGGTTTAGTCCTTCATAGCATGCTTACCATAGCCAGAAATCATTTTATTTAACTATATATTATCTATCTCCCCTCTCCTAGAATGTAAGCAGCTCTGCACCTAGAACAGTGACTGACATATAGTAAGTACTCAGTATTTTTTGGATAAACAAATCCCATGGTATCTGTTTTGTTCTTTTAAAAACTGTATTTATAGTATATAAAAACCACCTCCCTGACATCTTCCCACTTTCTTCTATAAGTGGCATACAATGAAAAATATGACTAATGAAAGATTGCTTAAATCTATGGATGCAAGATTGAAACTTTTAGTGGCATACCAGAATAAACTTATATCTGATCTATCACCAATCCTAGCTCTTTCTACAATATGGGCCAAGATACTTCTTTGGGAAGAGAATCTGCTTCTTATTACTTTCCTCCAGATAGGCGTTTGATTTTTCTAACTTAAAATTCATTACATTCTTTGTCAAGATTCTAGACTTACTATTACATAATTCCTTAAATGTCAACTTGTTGAAATCTGGCCCTTAATACTACATCTTTCCCTCTTTTGTACTATTACAAAACATCTTAAATAGAAACAGCTATTATCAGGTCCCATGAAACACAGATCCTGAGACTGCAAGAAAGGGTCCCTTCTCACCCTCCAAAGAAATAATCATTGAGCAAGTCGTATCACTCCTTCCCCGCCATCCCCCAGGAATAGGAATAGTCAGGGCAGATAAGACTTAAAATGCTGTATAGTAGGCAGACTCAGTGACCTGCAAAGCCTTATAACAGAGGAGACAGATGTACCCAACCTTGGATGGGGGTAAAGAAAGGGGAAAGAAGACTGTCTGAGCAGGAATACAAGCCAGGCCTTCATTAAAATGCAGTTTTATATTGTGTTTTCAACTTCTGTTTAAGATTGAAGAACATTTTCTGTACTTTCTAGAAATCCACAGTGGAAGCCTTTGTCCATTATATTACTCAATGTCCTTTATGTAAGGAACCAGGCAATACATGCTTCCTGGAATTTAGTACAAGAAACAAGTCTCACTTTCAGATCAAAATTGGAATTTTTTTTTATCAAACAATCCAAACTACATGTTGTCATGGACTCTTAGAGCTGGAAGGGCCATTAGAAATCAACTAGTCTAGCATTTTCTAAAGTGTGGTTTAGATGTTATGAAGAAAAAAAAAGTTTTATGCGCAAACAAGTATCTTTCTTTCTATAACAATTTTGTTGAGATATAATTCACATATCATGAAATTCACCCTTTTAAAGTGTACAATCCAGTTGCTTTTAGTATGTTTACAGAGTTGTGCAACCATCACCACTATCCAATTTTAGAACATTTTCATTACCCCATAATGAAACTTAATACCCATTAGCAGTCATTCCCTATTCCTCCAGAAAACAAGTGTTGTTTTAGCCATAGGAATCCTTGGACCCTTTACTGTGAATCTAACATGTTTTGTGAATTTATAAGACAGGGTATGATGTACAGTGTCTCCCTAACATATTTAATAGCTAACATTTTAGTGCTTACTATGCTAACTGCTGTACACATACAACCTTGATTTTCACAATAAAAATCTATAAGGTACCATATACATTAATTGTGGATAACAGAGCACAAAAAGATTAATGCTAAGTAAGTTGCTCAAGTGTTCTTAACCACTCCACTCTATCTCCCACAGAACTGACTAGTTGTGGGAGGAGAATGAACAACTAGTATTCTATGGGCCATAACTTTGTAAGTGCTTTTTAGCTCAACTTCTTTTATTTTAACAGTGAGAAAAATGGGGCCCATAAAAGTAATCTGATTTAGCCAAGAAAACGCAGCATTTTCTCTCTCTTTTTCCTTTGGATTCTGGGCTAATTTACAGCTAAATTTAGAACCCAAATACAGTTAACTATCTTATCCCAGGTTCCTGACACAGGTTCTCTCCCTTCTTTAAATGTCTTTCTTTTTTAATCTTTATTTTGACATTGTAAACTACCTTAAGATTTTGTAGGGACTGACTTAAAACTTCGTTGGGATTGACTTTGCTTTGTTTAGGCGTCCTTCTCTGAACGCAACGCACTTCACCCCTTTTGCGTGTACAAATCCCAACTATCTTGTAATGTCTAGTACAGACAAGGAGAATTACTCAATTTTCCTCTCATCCTAGGTGGATGTCATCACACTCTCGTGCTCTCCTTCTCCTTCTCTCTCTCCTTCTCCTTCTCTCTCTCTCTCTCTCTGTTCCCATACATAGCCCTTCATCTTCTCTGGACACTTCTGCCTTGAACTCGAGTTACTTCAAGCTCCTGTTGTATCCCACGTCCTAGCCGGAGAGCTCCTGGAGGGCAGACGTCAACGTCAACTCCGAAAGCCCAGAAACTGGGAGACAATCAATAAGCAATGAACAGTTTCCTATCTACCCTTGGTTTAATTTCTCTAAAGCAAGAATAAAACTTCTCAAGCCTGCCAGCCCCCAGAGGGCAGGGTTTACTCACTTACAACGTCTCCCGCCAGAGCCCAGCCCTACCTCTGACATGCAGTGCACCCACCAGGCAGGCTGTGGAGACCATCGGTGCTCACCGCCAAAGTCGGCACTTCTGAACCAAGTGAGGGTCAAGTAACAAGTAACAATAACTAGCGGGGGCGACGGTAAGGCGGCTACACATCCGAAATCCCAACCAACCCTCGCGACGATCCTGAGCGAAGGCATTTTATCCTTTTCTGACAGGGACCTGAGCCAGGCCAGGGGGTCAAGGCCGAGCAGGGGGCCCATGTCGGAAAGTGACAGAGCAAGGCCTCGAACCCGGGTCACCGTTCCCAGGTCAGAAGATATTCGGGGCGGAAAGAGGTCCACACTCGCCCCGCCTCAGCACCCCTCTCCGGACTGCTGAGACCTTGGGACACGGGGTCACCGGCCGTGGGCTGGGTCTGGGGGTCGCGCGCACCCCCGCCCCCTGCCCCGCGCCATCTTGGAGCGCTGAGGCGACCGCTCCAGACTACCCCGAACCGCTGCTCCAGAGGTTACTCACCCGCACTGCCCGGGGCCAGGCCCCCTGCCACCTCCGTGACCCCCGCCATGGCCACCATAAGCAGCAGCGCGCCTCGCAGGGAGGCCCGGACCTTCGCCATATCCCGGCCGGGCGGGTCCGGAGCCGCGGGATGCTCGGACCCAGCCGGGCCGCCGCAGCTGCTGCAGCCGCTCGCGCAAGGCTCCGCCCCCGGCGCCCCGGCCCTTTGGTGATTGGCTGCGGCACGCTAAAGCCCCGCCCCCTGCCCCGTAAAGTTTCCAAAACCTCCCGGGGGCGGGAACGTGCCCCATACCCAGGCTCTTTGTTATGGCTCAGCTGTGCAGGCTTCTATCGCAGAGTCCACCAGGCAGCGTTCTCCAAGAGTGGAGTCAGAGGATGTCAGAGCTGGAAGCGTCCTTAGAACGCCTCTGCCATCTCCCGAGGTTTACATGTGGAGCCACTGAAGCTGACGGAGGAGTCTGACCTGCTTGAGATCACACTGCAAGTTTGCCTGAGAACTCTTAGTACCAAGGCAGAACTAAAGGGGCTTCTCCCCTTCACCTAACCTCAGTGATACTCTCAGTATTCTGTCCGCTGAGAGTCTGCCTCACACCCAAAAGAAGGCGTGTCACCCGGGCCACCTCAGCCTCCTCTAGAAGCCGAAGGGCTTTGCGGCATACAAGGACCCCTGACAAGGGCGTAGGGCCTGAGGCGTGGATTCACCACTAAGGCTCTTTGGCACACGCAGCCTCAATGTATCTTCGATGTACTGTTAAACATCTATTCCTCTTAGGAAAAGGGAGTGGAGGAATGCTTGTGTATCTAGATATGGAAAGCCTTGAATATCAGACCGAGGAGTCTAGACTTTGTTCAATGGACAAGTTGGAGGTGAGTCCCCACCCCACCTATCACTCCAGCCCCTACTGTGGAGGATGTTTGAGAGGGTCCCCTGGCTCGCAGAGCTAATTCATTCTCTCTCTCTGTTCCTGAATTAAACCCTTTTTCTCCTTAAAAAAGCATAAATACGGTTAAAAAGTTTAAATTCCTTAATATTATTAAATATCTAGTCAGGGTTTACATTTCCCTTATATTGCAATATTTTCTTATTGCAATTTTTCAAGTTCTAAACAAAATGCACATATTGAAGTTGGTTTCTATGTCTTTTAGGTCTCTTTAAATTTATTTTCTCTTTTGAGTTTACAAAAGGAAAAAGAATAAATTACAATGATATTTCTAAAACGTCTGCTCTGACAACTCTCTTACTTCTGTTTAAAAGGTAAATTGAGGCACGATAAAATTTTAAAGATTTTATTTGAGCACACAGCAATTCCTGCATCTAGAAGTTCCAAACCAGAAGTGGTTCTGGGGCTGGGCTCTGTTGAAGAAGTGTAAGGAATAGGCATTTACAGAGTGAATGGGGAAGTGATAAAAAGAAAATATTTGATTGGTTACAATTATAAAGTTGCCTTATTCAGTCTGTCCCATTGAAAAGACCTTAGTTACTAAGTTTGTGGGCCACTTCTAACTGGTTGAGCTTAAGTTCTGTTTTTCTTTAATATATGCATTTACAAGAACTGGCTAGTTTAAATTTATTTTATGTTTGTAAATCCAGCAAGGTTAAGGTCACTTATGAAGCCTGATTGGCTTTGTCTGCTCAAGGATTCTTCAGGCCTGGTCTCCAGTTTAATTTACTTTAATAATTCTCCCCTTTTGGGAGCTGTGAGTGTGACCAAACAGTATAGTGTTACTCTCAGTTACCATGCATTGACATGTTCACTGGGCTAACGAATCATATAGATGCTATCATTATCAACAGTTGCATCAAGATGTAAAGTTGCCATTATCCAAATTTGCATGGTCATTGTAGGCTTTAGTGGTGGGGTGGTTGAGTTCTTCAAGTTGTCTAATTTTGATTGCAATCATTTAATGTATGAGTGGCTGCTGGAAAGCATTTAAAACAACACACTAGGGGAGTAAATACAATGACTATAAGAAGAATAATAGCCAAGGATTGAAAAATTCCCTGGAGCAGAGATTTCCAGGAGTCAAGACTTAACCAAATAAATATTAATAAATCAATGGAGGAGGCAGCACCTATCCGAAGAGAGACTGTTTTTTGTTCCTTAAGACCCTTTAAATTGGGGGCAACCATTCCTGATTCGTTAACACAGAAACAACATTTTTATCAGTAACAGCATAAGCTACTCTTTGTTGAGCAATTAAAGGATCGAGAACTCTTTTATTTTGGAATACTACTGAGGCTAAATTGTTCATCTCAGATTATATTACTTGAAGATATTGTTGTATGAAAACAAAAGAAAAACAAAGATTAATAGCTGGAGCAAATTATGATCTTAGTTTTTGAGTCAGAAGGGTAGCTAATTGAGAATATTTCTAGCTTTGAGTTTGAAGATGGCAGTTGCAATCCTATGGATTTTCCTGGTTTCTGGATTGAATCTCTTTGGTTATGTCAGCAAGAGTTCTGGTAAATTCTCTGAGTGACCCACACAGTAGCAGGCCTGAAGGTTGTCCATACATAATGTCTCATGGTGATTTTTCTGAAGTTTTTATTAAGTCATTTAGTTTCAGCACTGGGCTTGGGAAAACAACAATTTTAATTTTTACCTAAACTCGAATTCAGGATCCAATCTAGTCTACAGGTAGTAACAATACCTCACAGACAATGAACAGGACTAGAATTTGATAATAGTGCACTACAGTTTTCTGTTGAAATACAATTTTTTTTTACAGTCATCCCCATTTTTACCAAAAATAAATCACAGTAAGACTAATTTGTAAAATAAGTCTAATTTTATTAAACTTTACCTGGTTATTTACATAAATGCAACAAGAATAGTGCTTCTATGCATATTTTAAAATATAACATTTAAGTCAAAGTTTTGGTAATATCTAAGGGGTTTTATTAGTTCCATAAAGTCAATCTTAGTTTTTAAAAACTGTCTGGTAGTAAGGAATTTCAGATTAGACCTTTAAAATTCTCTCTAGGCTAAGAAGTCAAGCCAAGAACTTGCCCAACTATGTCCTGTTACAAGGAGAACAGATTCTTATTGAACTTGTGTAAATACCCATATTGCCATGAAAATAAGAACATTTAATAAAATTTTCTAAGTTCTGGAGTGATTAGGTAGGGAGAAAAAAATATAAATGTTTCATTTTTGTTTCCAATTGCTGTAAGTTATAGATGGTTTCAGAAAAAAAGCGTTCCTTCAATCTGGAAAACAAGACATCAAAGAATGTTACAAACAAAAAGTAATAAAAACTATAATTACTCTCATCAGTTAATTCAGTAATGTAATTAATTTTTGTTTTGCTTCATTTTGGGTTAGCAGGTTTATGCATCCATCAGTTTTCCACTAGAGTTCTGGAAATTCTTACCCAGTACAATACTATTATCCTAAAGTTATCAGAAACCTGTACTTGTCAGAGACTTTTTCATGAATCCTTTGCAATTTTTATATCATACCTGTTCACAAAAGCTTTCAGGAAATCATCAGAGTAAAACAATAACTATGGATGGCAAAAGACAAAATGGTCATGGTTAAAGATCTGATGAGAGCTTATTATAATGCAATTGACAAGGAAATTTGGTTATTTTGTGACAGATAACATTTTAAGATAATTAGAATTATGACTGATAACATTATATAGGATATGTCAGATTTCTAGAAATTTTATATACTTTTTAGAACATTTATATTAATAATATATATCCATACAAATGTAAAATAAAAAGTAAAAACATTAACATCACTGTATTTGACAATGTTTCCCATGCAATTTATCATATCAAATAAGCCTAAATTAAATTAGTTTAATATTTCTCTTTTTATAAGGAGAGAGAACAAATCTTTTGAGATTTTCTAGGTAGCTTATTTAACAGACAAAGAAAAACGTTGTTTTTAATCTCTTAGTTAGAACAGACCAATAATCCAAAAAGCTGTTCTTTTAACAAAGAGAAAACCAAATTTTAGCTTTGTATCAGTGCTACATTATTGAGCTCATTTGAAAAATAGGTGTATCTTATCTTAATAGTTTGATCACACATATTTCTTTTTTGTATACTTTCTGCAACTTTCTATATCCATTCAGTTTTTGTCTCTTTAAATTCTAGAACAATGTCATCTCATTAGGACAAAATTACTCTTTTCTTCTTAATGAAAATATAACTTGTATATTTTTCCTTCCTAAAAACACACCCTGCTTCCTTTGTGCATTTTCATACACAGTGGTTCCTTTTCATCTTTATTATCTTTAAATTAAATATATTAATTAGAATTCTTAACCCTTAGTAACCTTAATTTTTAGTGAAAACTAGAAGGTACATGATTTCATAATTTTTAAAAGCATATGCCTCCTCATAGTATTAATATAACTTTTTTTAAGGTTTTAAAAATCCTTTTGTTATGATTAATTTCAAACATACACTAAAGGAGACAGGATAGAATAATAAACCTGAACTTACAAATTATGTGGCTACAACAATCACAAACTCATGCCCACTCTTGTTTCATTTATACCTCTGTACTTTTTCCTTCCCACACTGGAGTATATTGAAGCAAATGCCAGCTGTGATATTTCATCCACAAATATTTCAGTGTGTATCTGTAAAAGAGAAAGACTTAAAAAATTACAATGAAATCATGACCACACCGAGAACCTTAACAAAGTCTAATATCACCTATTATCCCATCAATGTTTAAATTTTCCTGATTGTCTCATAATTATTTTAAAACTTGGTTTGTTTGAATGAGAATCCAAAACTGGTACATAAGTTGCATTTGGTTTATGTGTCTTGAGTTTCTTTTAAGCTGTAGATTTTCTTCCCTCTTCTTTTTTCCTTGAAATATATTTGTTTAAGAAAACAGGTTATCTTTCCAGTTGAGTCTCCCACAGTCTGGTTTTGCTTATTGTATTCCCATGGTGGTGTTAATCAACATATTTTGCAGGCCTCTGTATTTCCCAAAACCTGTTTACTAGATGTTTGCTTCCTTTTAGGTTTGAGTTTTTGGAAGAATAGTCACATATGCGGTGTTGGATTTTCCATCATTAGGAGGCACATCATCTTCAGTTATTTCCCTTCTTGTGACAATGGCTACTCATAGTCATAGCCTAGATCTCATCTAGTTTGGGATTTGCCAAATGATGATATTCTTATTTTATCATTCCTTGAGAGAGAGAGAGAGAAAGAGAAAAGGAGAGAGAAATTTTCCCTCATCAAGTATTTGGTACCCTGGGGTACAGCTGACAGAAGAAAAGAAGTCAGATTCAATGCTTGATTCTTCTCAGAATAATTAGTTGGTTCACTAGCATCCTTCAAAGATGACCAGTGAGTTTATTTTTTTTAAATATCATTATGAACTCATTGATTTTTAACTTATTTGATATGTTTTAATCTATTGTATTCATGCTCAGATTGTCCCATTTTGGTCACTTGGAGCGGTTTCAAGTTGGTTCTTGAGTCTTGGACATAGCTTTTTATTGCTTTTGGGAAAGGGGGATAGAGACCCTTTCTGGAACTTTTATTCATAGAGTAGTGATATCCAAACATTTTTGATTGGGAACTGCTATCAGAAAATATTTTCAAGCATGAATCTCCTCTATATGTTTATATATTTATAAATTATACACATGTCCTATAATTTAATATGCTATGTATGTAATAAAACACCCCAAAATAGAGATTTTAAATGATGAGATAAAGACAAAATAAACAATGTTTTAGAAATGGTAGCCACTTTGGAGGTCACTGGATACAGCTGTTTCAGCTAGCACAGCAGAATGAAGGAGGAATCCCAGCAGAGGCAGAGAGCCCCACGTTTGCTTGGTGAGAAGCCAGGCATCACAGCAGGGACCAGGCTCCTGGCCTCCAGCACTGGGGCCTCGAGCACTCAGCTGGTTTCCTGCCAAGAGTTTGGCATGAGCACAGCCGAGATTCCTAAAGTGTCCTGGCCCCCAACCAGGCCCTTTCAAGGTCCAGCAATCTGGTGAGCAGGCCCAATTTGGGTAACTGTTCAGGAGATGAGACACGCAAGGCTGGCCTCACAGATGTGGAAACAGAATCATACACATCTTCTCTTTATGTTTACTGGTTTATTATAAAGGATATTACAAAGGATACAGATGAAGACTACGTACTGGAAAAGGGGCACAGAGCTTCCGTGACCTCCCTGGCGCTCCTCCTCCAAGAACCTCTACATGTTCAGCTATTCAGAAGCTCCAAAGTGTAACTTTTTTATGTAGCACAGGACATGTTTCCTCGCAGACCCAAATATCTTTGATTCCTCCATAATAAGAAGCCAAAACTAGATAAACTTAAATTTATGTTGACCGCTTGATGTTTTAGTAGTTTATCGTACTTGGAAATGATCTAGGTATTTAACGAACCTCTATCATTTAATTTAACAGTAACGTGGTATGGTTGCAAGTTATTAAAAAGATTTTGGAATCTGTTTTCAGGCAGACATAACATCAAACAAAGCTGTCATCTTAAGTTGTTTTTCTTATTGACAAATTTTGAAACAGAGATAACATGAGCTTACTTGAGAACCTAGATAAAATCAAAGTTGTGTGTCTGCATTATATTTAATGCTGACAACTCTGAAGCCATATTCATTTTTTATTAAATCAACAATATTCTTATTTACTAAAGATTACCCAAGTCATGCAAACTTGAAAACTATTTGGGTTATTTCCTATTTTTCAGAAAGAACATATAAGCATGTATTTTTCTTTAAGCCAATTAAACAGATCTCTTTTGTAAATTAATTTTAATACCATCCAGAGGTAGAAAATGTTATATATACATAACATACATATACATAGACATGCATAAACACACAAATTCAAACAGAGATTTATGGCTTTTGTTCTAAAATTTTACTCATGTGCCAGGTATAATATAATAATATGAAACTCACTAGTTTAGAAAAGAATAGTTGGATCCAAATTGTGTTTCTGGTACCTCAGATTACCTGTTCAGATAGCCAAAGCTTTTTACTAATATTTGTGAAACAGACTTTTAAGATTTTTCATTTACCAGTTTGTTTCTAAATAGTTCCCCTCCCTCCTTTTTTCCTCCCCCTTCTAATGAGTCCTTTCCCTGAAGCCTGCATTTTAAAGATTTAGATATCTCAAAGGCACAGAGAAAGGATGTAAGTTTTCTACAAGAAGGAGTTTTGGGAAATATTCACCTTTTATCAGGAATTCATTTTATGGAAACTGTGGAGTCTCCATAGATGTGAGTTCTTGAGGAGACATACAGTCTATTTCCAACTGTTTTTTTTTTTTTTCCTTTTTAGCCTCAGGTGGCTTGCTTTTATAATGTCTCTGAGTTTTATGCAAGATCAAAATTTAAATTTAGTTGTTGCAGGTGCTCCCAGCTCCTTTATGGGTCTAATTTTTAAAGGAAGCTGGTGTTAATGAGGTTTAGGTAGAAAAGGAGAGAGATGAAAGCAGTTAGTAGGTTCAGAATAAATTATCATTAGTGCACTGTAGAGATTCCTTTAGAGAGGTAATTTTTTTTTTTTTTTTGAGTCATTCTGTGTTTTGGAAGCCTCTCTATACCAATCAAAAAATGTATCTCATTGTTTCTGAGGCATTCAGGATCCTTCCTTTTCTGATATACCCCATAGGTGAACAACTTTGTGAAGATTAAAACTTCCCCACTGTGGTCACTATAACTCTACCTTAGGCCTCCTATTTATCCAGACTATTTTTTGTAGGTCTCTTATTGAATCTAGTCCAGTTTTTGTCAGCCTCCTGCTGTTACCAGCCTCCGAGTGGAGGTTTTCCCAAGTTCTTGGTGATTGTAGGGAGAAAAGAATTTCAGGCTGCACCATGTAAGCCAAGAAAGTGATAGCTTTTTATTGAAAGTGAAAGTATATTCTGGGGGCGGGGGGAGGAGCAGACGGACTTGAAAAAGAGCAGCTGCACTGGGAGGAAGTGATTTTTGGTCTTTTGAAGTCTTACTAATTGAGGCTATGGGGTTGGCTTTTACTCAGAATTTGGGTAGTAATTCCTAGAATTGGGTTCCTTTCCATTTTCATACTTACATGGCTGTCTTGGAACTGTCATGGTAGGGAAAAGGTGGGTGGAGAAATTTTAAAACCACAATGTAAGTGATATTATAATTAGCCAAAGTTCATGTAAGGTGACAGAGATAGCTGATGAGCTGATTGAAGCTGGTTCTTGCCTGTGGTTATCAGTCCCTCTAGTTAGCTTCTACCTGAGGGTTGTTTACTTTAACACCTGCACCCAATCTTCAAGCCCCTGTATCTGGTCTCAGCCCTGTCTCCTGCTCTAACACTACTGGACCAAGATTAGTTTCTGTCAGACCGCAGTCCAATACCTGGACCCAGACTGGATCAAAAAATGCCCAAGTAAAGTTGAGATCTCAGGACACAAGTTGTGAAGCTGAGAGGGACTCACCCACGACCTTCGACTGCAGCAAGAAAGCAGTGAGTGCAGCAGGCTCAATGGGAACCTATGTCTAGTTACTCATTGTTTCTGAGGGTTGATGGGGGGAAAGCTCCTTCATATCCCACTTCTGACACCAAAACCACTAAAAAGGTAAACTGAGGCACAATAAAATTTTAAATAATTTGAGCACACAGTGATTCTTCAATCAGGCAGCTCCAAACTAGAAGTGATTCTGAGGCTCCATTGAAAAAGTGTGAGGGAGAGGCTTTTACAGAGTATATGAGAAAGAAATAAAAAGAAAATATTTGATTGGTTACATTCATAAAGTTACATTATTTAGTCTATACCTTTAGAAAGTCCTTAATTATATAAGTTTCTTGGCTGCTTCTGACTGGTTGAATGTAAGTTCTGTTTTTCTTTAATATATGCGTTTACAAGCAATAGTTCAGGTTAAGTTTCTCTTATGTTCGCAAATCAAGCAAAGTTAGGGTCACTTAGGAAGCCTAATTGTCTTTGTCCGTTCAAGGATTCTTCAGGCCTAGTCTCCATTTTAATTTACTTTAGCACTCAAACTCTCTGAGAGGCCACCTCTTTTCTTATAGGATAGAATGATATACAATTGTTTAACATGGTGTCAGAGGTTCTTAGCAATTGGACCCAGTCATTTTTTCCAGCTTCATCCCCACACACTCCCTGCACCCTTGTCACCATTCTTTTAGAACTTGTTACTTTGCTATTCCAGACCGTTTAGTTGCTCACATCCTTCTGTCATCACATCTGTCTCCTCTGCCCAGACCCACAATTCTCATAGTAACTGGGATCAGCTGAGGGAGCTGAGATGGCTTCTCTTATCCCAACTGTGCCCCATAAGGATCTGAGCAGGAAGTGAGTTCTGTGTAAGGTTACTGACACATTCTGCCTTAGCTGGGACTGTACTGACTTCAAAACTGAAAGTCCCATATCCCAGGAAACCCCTCAGTCCTAGGAAAATTGGGATAGTTGGTCACCTTAGCTCCATGCACCTCAGAAAATGTCATAAGGAGGCTTGTAAAAAGCCTTCAATATGAAAAAAAATGGGGTCGGACAGGTAATAGGTACTACTTCCAAGGTAATTCAATAGATAAATTGACTACTATAAGCCATGGAGATGGGTCATTAGATTACTGAGTCCTTATGTTAGTTTCCTAGGCTACAATAATAAAGTATGACAAAGGAGATAGCTCAAACAACATAAATTTATTGCCTCACAGTTCTTGAGGCTAGAGTCCAAGATCAAGGTGTTGGCAGGGTTGGTTCTGTCTGAGAGCCATGAGGGAGAATCTGATCCATGCTTCTTTCCCATTTGCTGGCAATATTTGGCACTCCATGGCTTGTAGATGCATCACCTAGATCTCTACCTTCATGCTCACAGGAAATTCTGTGTGTGTGTGTGTGTGTGTGTGTGTGTGTGTGTGTGTGTTTGTGTGTGTGTGTGAGAGAGAGAGAGAGATTGTGAAATATATATTTGGTCTTTGTCCACAATTCCTGATTTAGAACTCCCCTTAAAACCCTTGTAATTTCCTGAGCAATAAGGGCACCAGGAGAATCTTCTGTTCTGATATTTGGTCTTGGACGCCAGTTCCTGACACAGAGCTCCTAAGACCTTTGTAATTTCCTGAGTGATAGGAGCATCTGACAGTGCATTGCTTGGAATTTCCTGGGTGATAGGAATACCTTTTGTTTTAATGAGGTGACTCTTGTTGGGCTTCTGCATAGCCTCAGCATGAGGGCTGGTTTCCAGAGGAACCAAACATGTGATTAGAGCGTTGAGACCTGCAGCCCTACCCCATAAACTGCAGATAGGAGATAAAGGTTGAGGGTAGAATTGATCACCAGTGGCCAAGATATAATTAATCATGCCTATATAATGAAGCTTTCATAAAAACCCAAAAGGACCAGGTTCAGAGAGTTCTAAATGGCTGAATACATGGAGATTCCTAAAGGGTGGTATGTCCAAAGAGGACATGGAAGCTCTAGGCCTCTTCCCACATACCTTGCCCTATGCATCTCTTCCATTTGGCTGTTCATCTTTGAAATATTCTTAATAATAAACTTAAAAATAATAATAATAATTACTAAATAAGTAAAATGTTTCTCCAAGTTCTGTGAGCTGCTTTAGCAAATTAACTGGACCTGAGGAGGAAGTGTTGGAACCCCAATTTATAGCCAATCAGTCAAGCACAGGTCACAACCTGGAGCTTGTTATTGGCATCTGACGTTGGGGGCAATCTTGTGGGACTGAGCCTTTAACCTGTGGGATCCGATGCTATCTCCAGGTAGCTAGTGTCAGAATTAAATTAAATTATAGGAAACCCAGTTGGTGTCTGCTGGAGAATTGCGTGATTGGTGCAAGGGGAAAAACTCCCCATGCATCTGGCATTAGACATGTTGTGTTGAGCGGTATGTGAGAGTAGAGAGTAGGAAAAACACTCTGGTTTGATTTTTAATCCTGTCTCTTTTAACAGTATATGTCTGTGTCCAAATTACCCCTTTTTATAAGGATACCCACCCTACTTCAGTATGACCTTATCTTAACTAATTACATTATGATGTATTATATTATGAGTAATGTTTTCCTGCTTCTTTACATGCTGGACAAATTTTGATTGCACGTCATACATTGCAAATTTTGTATTTTGAGTGCAAAATCTTTGGAGAGTGTCTTTAAAGAATGTTACATTTTGGTCTGGCATGCGGATCAGTTATTTGTGGATCTGCTGAGATCACCCCTCTGTTTCTTCAAGATGACCATATTTTACTTCACATGCTTAAATATATGTATGACAAGTGCTTTAAAGTCCTTGTCTGATAATTCCAACATCAGGGTAATCTTTATGATGATTTCTATCAAGTATTTTTAATCTTGATAATTGGTTATATTTTCCCATTTTTTCGCATGACTAGTAAAGTTCCACTTTTCGCTAGACCTAGGGCTTGCTCCTCACGTAAGGACATGGTCCTCACTGCTAAAGCATGGCTGTCACCTCAGCAGAAAAATGGAAAATATAAAAATAGAACCAAGTGGAAATTCTAGAGCTATAAATAAAGTACAACATGAGAATTAAAAATTCAACACATTGGAAATGACAAAAGAAAAGATAATTGAACTTGAAACTAGATCAATAAAAATTGTCCAATCTAAAGATCATGGTGCGGGGGGGAATGTTGGAATAAAATGAGCAGGTCTTTAGTGACTTGTGGGGCAATCTCAAGAGATATTATGTATGTGTAATTGAAGTCCATAAGGAGATGAGAAAGAATGGGATAGAAAAAAAGGGAAAGAATTATAGCCCAAAATTCCCCAAATTTGGTGAAAAACATCAACTTTCTGACCTCGAAAGCTCAGTGTACCCCAAGTAGAATAAATACAAAGAAGACTTCAATCTAGAAACATAGTTAACTGCTAGAAACTAAAGATAAAGAGATATTTAATAATCTCAAAATCAGCCAGAGAAAAAAGACAGATTAAATATAGGAAAATAATGCCACAGGCAAAGGCTAACATTTAATCAGAAACCGTGAAGCTTTTAACCACATTCACTGCTGCCACCCTAGTCCAAACCATCGTCATGTCTTGCCCTAAATATTGTAATAGCTTCCTAAGTGGTCTCCTTTTTTACATCCTTTACTCCCTACTATCTATTTTCAACAAAGCAATTATAGTTATCCTTTAAAGTAATTCAGTTCATGTCATTCTTCTCTTTAGAACTCTCCAAAGTCTTCTAATATCACTCAAAGAAAAAGTTAAATTTATTACAAGATTCTCAAGGTCTTGCACCCTTGCCTCTTCTTCTCTTCTCTCTGATTTCCTTTCCTACCATTTCTGTCTCACTCATCCATCAGCTCCAGCCAGTCTTACTTGGCGCCTTTCCTTAATGACTCCATGTATCTCCTGCCTCAGGACCCTTGTCCTTGTAGTTCCTTCTGCCAGGAATTCATTTCTCTTATGTAGTTGCACGACTCTCCCATTTCTTTTTTAGGTCTTAACTCAAATGGCCTTCCTTCATTGCCCTCCTTAAAATTTCAACACAATCTCACCCCTGCACTCTTTTCCCCCCTTTCACACTTTATATTTTCAAAAGCCATTATTACCTTCTAATATAACAGTATATTTGTTATAAAATACATTATTTACTTTCCCAGTGTGTTGGTTATTTATTATCTGTCTCCCTAATTCATGAGGGCATGAAATTTTTGTCTGAGACTATCTTCATTTCTTAATTGCTCCCTGCAACACAGTCTGAATCTCTTTAAAAAACAGAAACTGTTTTTATGTAGAACATGGTGGGGATCATAATAATTTTAATTAAGAGTCTATCCATTGTTTTTCAGAATTTATGCATAGTAAATTTCTGAAGTTAATTTTCAATGGAAATAATTTTTCTGAATCTGTTTAGCCTAAACACATTTTATCATGATGAATTGACCTACCTTAATAAGAAAGAGGTCTGTTTTGAGATATTTAACTAAGACTTCATGGCATCTGGTTTCATATGTGTATAGTGGGATAATTTTGTGAAATATTAATTAATGTATTTTTTTTATTCCTAGTAATTCCCTCACTAGAACTAAAGCATGAGAACAAGGCATTCATTTCTTCAGGGATGTACATTAGAGTAGAAAAATAAACAAACAGGATAATTGCTAGCTTTTGGGTCTAAAAAACAGACACTAAAAATTTCGGACAGAGACAGTGGCTTTAAGAGAAAAAGATTTCGAAATATCAGAACCTGTCCTGAAAAGCTGAGGGCATAAAATATTTGTATGAACAACAGACATGGAAGAATACAGACATCTGTCAGCTATAGTCTGTTCTACCCCCATCAGTCCCCAATAATTTGCTTCACTCTGATGCAGGAGGAGGAAAGCCACTGGAGGAGAAGGGGTTGCATATGGGGGATCCAGTGGGGTGGGACATAGAGCTCCCAGGAGGGCTTGAGAATATGAGATAAGAGGGAATCTGAGCCTCACTTCCCTGTGGAGCTCAGGGAAGTGACAGATCTCCTAAAATTCCCCTGCACCCAGCATGATGTGGGTGTAGAGTAGAACAGGCTGCAAGTGTGTCCTTTTCTTTGCTCCACACAGAAGAGTAGCTGAATGTTTTCTGTGCTCCTCCATTAAAGATTTGAGCACCCTTTCTAGAAGTTCTTTGAGAGTAACTACCCAGTGAGAGGCAACATTTTCCAACTGCAATCGTGTCATGTTCGCTGTTAATTTAATAACTGGGAGCATGGTCTTGAACAATTACTTGGTTCAAAGACAACGGATGAGAATTCAAAGACAAGGAGAGAGATTTTTTTTGTTTTTGTTTTTGTTTGTTTTTATTTCAGCATATTATGGGGGTACAGATGTTTAGGTTACGTATGTTGCCCTTACTCCCCCTCCGCCCCCAAGTCAGAGCTTCAAGCGTGTCCATCCCCCAGATGGTGCGCATTGCACTCGTTATGTATGCATATACTGATCCCCTCCTCCCCCCTCCCACCTGCCCGACACCCAATAAATGTTATTCTTATATGTGCACTTAGGTGTTGATCGGTGAAACCAATTTGCTGGTGAGTACATGTGGTGCTTATTTTTCCATTCTTGGGATACTTCACTTAGTAGAATGTGTTCCAGCTCTATCCAGGAGAATACAAGGAGCAAGATTTTGATGTACATAAAAACTTGAATTCTGGAATTCTGGATGACAATTGTAGTCACACAAATTTCAGCTTCCAATTTATTTTTGTATTTTTATTTTGGTTGCCTGCTGTAGAGAAAATTCTCGACTCATACAGATGAGTAGTTCACAAAGGGTCATGGTGTTTTAAATAACTCAACTTGCAATCTCAGACGACTCATTATTTAAATTAAGATGGTACTTTGAAAAAGAAGTACCAAGGAATTTTTGTTTCAATATTGGCTCATGAAAACTTACATCCACACAAAAACCTGCACAAGGATGTTCATACCAGCTTTATTCCTAATTGCCAAAACTTGGAAGTTACCAAGACGTCTTTCAGTAGGTTGATGGATAAACTGTGGTGCATCCAGACTATGGAATATTATTCAGTGCTAAAAAGAAATGAGTTACTAAGCCACGAAAAGACATGGAGGAAACTTAAATGTGTATTGCTAACTGAAAGAAGCCAATCTGAAAAGGCTACCTACTGGATGTTTCTGCTCAATTTTGCTCTTAGAAAGTTTATTAATTTAAAAATGTTAATTAGACATTAAAAATATGAAAAAGTTGATTCACTAATAAGATTTAATAACTGCTCAAATTCCTTATCACAAACATAAAAGAATCAAAAGAGTAGCAACCCAAGCTTACGTTTAATACTGATAGTTTATAACATAGTAGCAACCGAAATTTATGTTTAATACTGATACTATTTATAATGCTACATTATTTTTGTGTGACTAGTATTATGCAATTGGCTATGACACCAAAGAGAGGACATGCACCAAGTAGATGATTCTGAGCCTTGGCCAACGACTGAGAAAAGCATGTGTGTGTACTTCCTTGTATAATTTTACATGAGCTATGTGCATAGGCTTGGATTAAAGAAAAGATCACAGAGCTACACATTTTTTTCTAATCAAGGACATTTAAAGAAGATAAAATGAATGCACAAATATGGCAGGAAAAGATTTATTCCAAGGTCTATGCAAAGGTGAGTCAATTTAACAGCACACACGTTAATGTGGTGGTGGCTTCTAGTATGTCAAAAATTTAAACATGACAAATTTGCATGTGTCCATTGTCTTGCATATGAGGTTATTTGGAATATACATATTTTAAATCAAATGCATGTGGAACCTGACAAACCTCCCTTTTGGAGAAGTTTGATTCTTGTTTAATCAGACTATATATTATTCAAGAGGTTTATACAATGTATGTTTGAACACATCTATTTTGATTCTGATACGCTCTTTCTCTTCCAAAATAGTAAGTCACGCTCTTATCCACAGCTGGCGTAAATATGTCATTCTGTTCTTTTTTAGCTTTTTGTAATCATAATGGTGTTTTATATTTGACTCTAAACCAGCTGAAGTTTATGGCAGCATATGGTGTGATGTACTGATCAAAGGTAAACAAAGCTTCCTTCAATTGAATGTTGTTGGTGTCCCACTATTTATTCAAAAGTGATTCCTTCTTTATGCTATTAATTTTGATCTGATGTGTATGTATTAAATTCTTACATTTTGCATTCATTTTCTGGTATCACAGATACCACTGATTTTACAAAACTTTAAAAAAACAATGGTGTATAATTTAGTAATTATTACTTTGTAAGTAAGTTAAATCTGGTAGGAAGAATCTAACATGGATTGATACCTTCAAAAGAGCCTTGCATTGTTCTGTTATTCTTCACTAGCAATTTATGTAGTTCAGTAGAGTCTTTTGGGGGATTTAAAACACCAAGTAAGTATTTTTATAAGGCCAGACTTCCTATTGGCCCTACCTCAGACATACCAGAACTTGAATCTTTGAGGGCAGAGCGCAGGAATATGTATATTAAAGAAGTTCTTTTGTTTGTTGCAATTTAAAAGCTTCCACCTTAGGAATAAAGGTCATTTTTACTTTATTTCTTTCCCCGAATACCTGGCCAATCACTCTGCCTTCCTTTATACTCCTGTAACAGTCTTATAAATTTTTTCCTTGACTTGATCTGTCATTTCTGGAATCATGTTTATTCCCAATTATTTGATCCTGTTAGTACTGTGAACAGAATAGTATTCCATGTTGATTTGTGTTTGTTTGTTTTGCTGTGTATTGAATGTAGAAATGTGTATGTAGGTATGTAGGAATACAATTGCTCTGGGGGAAGTTATTTCTATCCCCTAACTTTTTCTCCCCAAATATTAAGAGGGTACAAATGTTTTATGTTACATGGATCATTTTTGTAATGCTTGAGTCCTGGCTATAGGTGCACCTGTCACCCAAATAGTGTTCATAGTACCCATTAGGTTGGTTTATTCCCTTCCCCAGATACCCCTTCCCCCTGGTTGCTTTCCACTGCGTTTCACTTGATGTACACTTGTGTGCTCATCAGTTAGTTCTAATTTAATCATGAGTACATGTGTTATTTGTTTTTCCATTCTTATGATATTTAACTTAGGAGAATGGTCTCCAGTTCCATCCAGATAATTGCAAAAGGTATTAATTCATCTTTTTTATGGCTGAGTAGTACTCCATGGTGTACATATACCACATTTTATTAATCCACTCATGAATTGATGGGCACTTGGGTTGATTCCACATCTTTGCAGTTGTGAATTGTGCTGCAATAAACATTAGAGTGCAGGTGTCTCTTTGATAAAATGACTTATTTTCCTTTGAGTAAATACCCAGTAGTAGGATTTCTGGATCAAATGGAAGGTCTGCTTTTAGTTCTTTGAGGAATCTCCATACCGTTTTCCAAAGAGGCTATACTAATTTGCAGTCCCACCAACAGTGGATAAGCATTCTTTCTCTCTGCATCCAAGCCAGCATCTATTGGTTTTGGACTTTTTAATAAAAGCCATTCTACTGGGGAAAGGTGATATCTCATTGTGGTTTTAATTTGCATGTCCCTGATGATTAGTGACATTGAGCATTTTTTTCATGTTTCTTCTAACTGTTTTGAACTCATGTTACTAGTAGTTTTCTGGTTAATTTCTGGAAATACTGTAATTGTATTTTCTGCAGAATTTGACATGTATTTCTTTCTCTGCTATATTTATGCCTCTTATTTTGCACTTGATCACATTTTTGTATCTATTTTCACTTGGCTGCATTTTAGAGCTATTTGAAAGAGAATTAGGGTGGAGGCGGAATAGAAGATAGTTTTTAAAGGAAATTACGAGTTCAGTCAGATAAAAAATTGTACATAACAATTCAGATAAGAAATGAGAACTGAAGAAGTTCCTTCCTTTTTTTAATCGATTTTACTGAAGCATAATTTGCATATAATAAAATGTACCCATTCTAAGACTCAGTTCTATGAGTCTTAAAAAATATGTACACTGTATAACCATCACAAAATCAACATATAAAACATTCTCACCACTCCCAAAAGCTTCCTCATGTCCTTGCAATCAACCCCACTTCCTTCCCTGGCTCCAGGCAACAACTGATATGCTTCCTGTCACTATATGTTAGTTTTTCCTTTTCTTGAATTCCAGTCATACTCCATGTACTCTTTTGTGTCTGGTTTCTTTCACTTAGTATATTGTTTTTGAGATAATCCCATGTTTTAACTTTTTGCTTTTTTTTTTTTTGTTGTTGTTGGTAGTTTGTTCTTTTTATTGCTTGGTAGTGTTCCATTGTGTATATATACCTAAATTTGTTCTTTTTTTTTTTTTTCCTTTTGGATGAAATGTTTGTGTTTTGGCATATTGATGGATATTTGAGTTATTTTTAGTTTGGGGCTATTTGAGTAACGATTCTATGAGCATTTGTATACGAGTCTTTGTGTGGCCATATATTTTCATTTCTCTTGGGTAAACACTCATGTCTCCAAATGTACTCAAGGTATTTTCATTTATGTACATGACTGAGTGACGACACACAGAGGCCAATGCCATTGAAAGAAGATTTTTGTTACTTATGTTTCCCAGGAGGAGGGGGCACTCCACGACATGCAGGGCTACATGGGGAAGCACCAAAGTTTGGTCCAGAGGCAGAAGCAGGACTGAGCAGAAAGTCCAAGCCAGAGCCTTTATTAGGGTTTCCGTGAGACAGGCAAGGCAAGGCAGAACAAACAGTAAACAGCTTAGATGGGCTAGTTTGAACAACATGTGGGCCTTGGGCTATGAAGGTGGTCTCTAGTTGTCTGATTCCTGGCCTGGGTGATTTAGGACAGGGGAAATACAGGCTTGGTGTGTGAGAGTTAGATAAGGAGCTGATTCAGAGCATAGGCTCTGGATCTCAGGGGAGGTGTAAACAACTTTAGCTGTTAGTTTGGCCCTGTAATTAATGGATGCCAAACAGACAAATACAGAATCTAAGAAAATACAGTTAGAACAACTCAGGATTAGAATTACTGAGTCATAAGGAAATGTGTGTTAAACTTTACAAAAACTAGTAGCTATTTTCCAGAGTGTTGTACCATTATACATACCCATCCACAATGTGTGACAGTTCTAGTTGCCCCACATCCTCTCTAACACTTGGCGTTGTCTGTCTTCTACATTTCAGACATTCCAATGAGTATATAGTGGAAACTCATTGTGGTTTTAATCTGAATTTCCATAATAACTAATGATGTTGAACATTTTTCATGTGCTTATTGGCCATTCATAAATGTTTTGTGAAACTCTTTTATGTGAAGCATCTGTTCAAATCTTTTCTCCATTTTGGGGGGTTGTCTTTTTTTATTGCATTGTAAGAATTCTTTATATATTATGGATGCAAATCCTTTATCAGATTTATGCATTGCAACTATTATCTCCCAATCTATTGATATGCCCATTCATTTTCTTAATGGTATTGTCTGAAGAGCAAACATTTTAAATTTCAATGAAGTCCAATTTAACACTTATTTCCTTTAGGGTTCATGCTTTTTGCATCTTAAGAAACTTTGGCCTACTCTGAGTTCACGAAAATTTTCTCCATGTTTTCTTCTAGACATTTTATAGTTCTAGTTTAAGCATTTAGGTCTATGATTCATTTCAGATAAAGTTTTGTGTATGGTATAATGTAAAGCCAAGGTTGATTTTTTTTTTTTTTCTTATATGAATAGTCAGTTGCTCCAGAAACACCAACCCCCAGCTGGCCAGGGCCTGCCTTACTCTCTTGGGCACGATGGATCCCTGAAGATACGGCTAAAATTCCCGATTGCTCTAAATCTTGGCTATTCTGTTCTACATCCTTGAAATATGGGGTCACTTCTTCACTCACCATGGTGACCCTGCTGACAACACAATCAGATATATATCCAGCCACCTTTGTATCCCTCTAAAGGGGACACAGGAATTCTGGGCCCCTCTTATGCATATGTATCATGGGGCCTGAGGGAGTCTTGGGGTGGTGGTCTGTTGCCAGTCTAGTATCTCTGGGCTTGCAGCATCCATAACATCATGTTCATTCTAGAGAAGTAGAAAACCAGTTGATATTTGTGAATTCACCCTTAGCCTGTCTGGAATTTCTATCAGAGGTTTTATTGTCTCAACATCACCCACAACCTCTAGTTTTGGGCACCAGCCCAGAATGGAGAGGGCACTAGATTCCTTCTGTAGCTCCCACCATTTCCCCTAAGGAGGTTGGAAACCTTTGTTATCATATCCTGAATTCTCTCTCCTATGGCTTTATCTTTAGTGATAAACTCAAACTTTGCTCTTAATTTAGAAAAGGAAAATTCTGGATTTTAAAAAACTCCTTTTTTTCCCCCCTCAGAAAGCCTAATATTTAAGATTACTGTCTAATTTGACACTTTAAGGGAAAAACAAATGCTTTGTTCTGGGGAGTATTTGTCCATCACTGTGAGTTAATGAAACCTGTTGAAAGGGGGGAGCTACTGGGCAACTTGATTTTGGAGCTATATAAACCACACTGGTCAAGGATGGCTCTTCTGGCAGTATGGACAATTAGATTCTCTGACCAAGTAGATTCCATTACTGAGTGTGGAAAACAACTAGACATGTTGAATAAAATGTAAAAAAAAAAAAAAAAAAAGAAAGAAAGAAAATTTAAGTGTGTCGATGAGCTTTCCAGAAAGTAAGGGATACTCAAAGGCCAAAATACCAGGTGAAATCTGGAACCCAAAGACTTAGTTTAAAAGCATTAAAGTTTTAGGCTTTTGCCTTGAGGGGATTTGCCAGGCTGGGTGAGCACCTCCCTGGCTGGTGCCCTAGGGCTTGGTGCATGGTTGGAGATTTCCAAGAGGAAGTCTTCCCACCCTGCCTCTTCCTTCAGGCCCTCTGCCCTGGTCGGGAGTCTTCCAGGGCCTTGCTCTTCAAAGTGTGGCCGGCAGAGTAGCAGCACAGGCATAGCCTGGGAACTTGTTAGAGTGTAGAATCTCGGACCCCACCTCAAACTCAGTGAATCTGAACCTGCATTTTCACAAGACCCTCAGGTGACTCACAAGCACATTAAGTCTGGGAAGCGCTCATCTCAGGAGCTTGCAGAAATGTCAATTGGTAGCTTCAGAAATGTCCACCAGATGGCGGGTTTGCAGCAGGCACCGGTAACTAGAACCACCATCAGCCACCCAAATCCCCTTCTAATCGTCCTGTAAATGGCATTAGAAGTTTGGAGCAATTGTTCGTGAACTGTGAATGGAATGAATGGGGGAGAGAGCCCCAAGGAGACCCCTAATCAGAGAGTGGCAGATTGTGGATGTGAGCCACAAATTCCTCCTTTCTGGGCATTCCCCAGTTGTTTTCATGTGAATTCTCTAGTGGGAGGGATGGGCTATACCCTTTCATTTCACAGACAAGAAATTGAGGCTCAGAGAGGGAGAGAGACTTAGCCAAGTGCTCAGCAGTGGCAGAGAGTGTGGGAGCCAGAATTGAAAGGCAGGTCTCAGGCTGCCTGGCCTGGGCTGAGAGTGCCTCTATAAGGGTAGGGCAGGTGGATCAGCCAGCCCAGTCTATGCTGACCTGAGTGGCCTGCCTATCCCCTGCCTCCCCCCAGTTGCTCTTTGAACAACTATCTTGTTTTCTCCAGGAGTGCTAGAAGAAGCTGCTGTAATAATTCAGTTTGAACGGCTAATGGGTTTTCCACAATACTCAGGGTCCTGGACTTAATCTCCAAGGGAACAAAGCATCAATCTTAACTGGGAGCAAACAGGATCCGCCCTGGCCCCCAGAGGTTCCCCTGGGAATCTTGATGGCTTCTGAATCTTTACAGCAGGCACCAGCTGTGAGCCACTGACTCTTCAAAGAAATTTCATCCCAACCTGTTTAGTTTTGCTCTTTTATAAGAACAAAGATTCACTTGAGCAAGCTTGAGTACATTTTTCTCTTAATTATTTTCCTAAGTAAGGATGCATTTGGATTGATTAGGGGAATCACATAGAATTCAAGAACAGAAGTCTTCATGGAGTTGAGGCTGATTGAGCCTGAATTATGTGTGCCCAGACTATAAGGAAATTTGAAAAGCAAAGGGTTCTAATAACCCTCAGTTCCACCCTGTTGTTAACTATTAGTGGGAATGTAAATTGGTACAGCCATTATAAAGAACAGTATGAAATTTCCTCAAACAAATTGCAAATAGAACTACCATATGATCCAGTAATCCCACTCTTGGGTATATATCGAAAGGAAATGAAACCAGCACCTCAAAGAGATATCTGCACTCCCCTGTTTATTGCAGCACTATTCACCATAGCCAAGGTATTGAAACAACCTAAGTGTCTGTCAGCAGATGATTAGATAAAGAAAATGAGGTATATATACATAATGGAATACTATGCAGCCTTAAAAATGAAATCCTGTCATTTGCAACAACATCTGTAACCTGAGATCTGCTCACAGAGAATTTGAATTCAGGTAAATCCAAGTACGTGTGTGGAAATAATTACAACCACCATCTTCTGAACATGTCATATAACACATGTAAAATAAGTCTAGGGGACTGAGAATTGAGTGGGCAGTGCAGGGCAAGGATGCCTGAGGGGCTGTGATACTGGAAGGTGACTTTTACATAGTCCAATTTCCCCATCCCTAGTCTCCTGCCAGGCGTGGGACCTGCAACTAGAATCCCTACCTTGGAAGCTTAGCCTTGAAAGGACCTCGAGGCCATCCACCCTAAAACAAACTTCCAGCAGGGGAGAGATGCAGCTGAGGCTGAGAAACGGGCTCCAGAAGCCAGCCCACTGCCCTGCCCACTGCATGTCTTGTCACTAGTTCATTTGCTCTTTTTGTTTGCTTCTTTGTTGCTTCATTTGCTTGTTTCAATTTATGCCTAGCCTCATCTCACAAAGGATGTGAGGTAACCCAAAAATATATTCGAGGCCAAAAAATTAAAAATAGGTGAGGAATTGGGGCAAAGGGAAATTAAAAGTAGAAAAATCAGGGAGGGGTAACAGTCACCTCAAAATTCAGCCCATCGCAAGGCCATTCTCAGCTGGAGAGTTGAGATGGGATATGACACACTGGGAGTGGGTTTGAATCTCAGGACCAAAACTCAGATGTACAAGAACTATTCATTTCTTTATTTTCCTTAATCAAATTGTCTGACACCCAGCCCCATCTGACCAGGCCGATGGGAATCTTCTGTCACAGTTAATAAGGAGCATCCAACCCTCCTGGAGGTTCGCAGGGATAGGAAGCCTTACCCAGAGCCCAGAAAGTGGTGGGCATTTGTCGCTGTCCTCCCAGGATCCATTGCCCCCTTACCCCGTCCTTAACAGCTCCAGATTTTCCTTTGTACAGCAGCCACAGGGTTTAGCTGAGACTGACCTTGTCTTCAATTTCAGAGGAGGGCTCTGCTGGTCTAAGTCAATGTTTTTTTTAAGACAGAGTCTTGCTCTGTTGCCTGGGTCAGAGTGCCGTGACATCATCCTAGCTCACTACAACCTCAAACTCCTGGGCTCAAGCAATTCTCCTGCCTCAGCCTCCCAAGTAGCTGGGACTACAGGCGTGCACCACCATGCCCAGCTAATTTTTCTATATTTTTGTAGAGATAGGGTCTCACTCTTGCTCACGATGGTCTTGAGCTCTTGGCCTCAAGTGATCCTCCCGCCTCGGCCTCCCAGAGTGCTAGGTAAGTCAGTCTTCATCATCTCATCCCACCTGCCACTGTGCTTGGTCTGCAGTTTACCTCAGTCCAATCAGAGCAAACCTCAGGACACGTATTCTTTGGCTGTGGGAACAATGGTTTCTATCCAGGGCTTGCTGCAGTAGTCCTGTGACCATGAGAAGAGTCAGCCTGCGAACAAAGCTGACACCTAGAAGAACAGAGTCAAAAGAATCTTAGAGCAAAGAAACTGGAGCCTGATTCACCATGCATGAGGCTGGCCCTACTTTTGAATAAATCCACATTATATTTGAGTAGAGAAGAGTTCGAGTAGAGTTTGTTCTTCTGTGAAACTGAAAGTGTCCTGCCGCATGCAGCATCCAACCGCCACGCTGTTAAGCCTGCTTCTGACCCCCAAATGTCCAAAGCTGCAGGCTCACAGCCTACGATCCCCATGCCTGAGCCAGTGGGGAGTAACTGTTACTAATGACCTGTGATAGATGTGGAGCTGAGGATTATCATAACTCTTTGCCTTCCCCAGAATAATTTTGGGATTTCTTTACAGTCTGGGCACATCCATGAGAGTGTCTGGTAGGTGTTAGTGCTGTGAGGCATGCCAGATGTTGAGGGAGGAAAACATTGAGGCCTGCTGCTTCTCACACACAGTGTCCTATACCACTGCATGGTTGGAGCTGGGGAGGGAGAGAGGGTGCAGACATTTCTCTGTGTTTCCTTGCAGACCAGTCCCCACTATTCGAGGTAAGGCCCCTCTCTTCCTGGTGCTAAGACTTGAGAAGAATTCTAGCCATGGTGCTATTGGCTGACACACTGTGATGGCATGGATGTTGTTTTTCATATTATTCTTACCAAACACAGGCCTCTGGGATAATACCAAAGCATGCACAGTAATCAGCAGTTCTACATAGGACCACACAGTACGCTCCAAGAACCCACTGACATTAAAACCTGGTTCTGTGGTTGTCTCCTAATTTTGCACCCATCAATGACCCTTCACAGCTTCTGGTGGCAGAGGATCTAAGATTTTGCAAGCATAAGTTAGCTATGATACAATGTCACTGAGGTTATACACAAAGCCACCAACTAGCCAGCATCTCCAGAAATGTGAAGGCTCTTTACTTCTAGGTTCTTTAGATAGTCACTTGTATTATTATTACCTATGGAACAATGGGGGGAAATCAGTTTACTTTTTAGTTCCAGTTCTGTCGTCCATCATATGGGCCTTGGAAATTCCCTTCTCTACTCTGGGTTACCATTTTCTAATGAGTACAATGAGGAGCTTGGAGATCATGTGTTTTGGCAATCTTGGATTCTGTGACAATCATTCACTTAGTTAGGTGTTTCTGAAATACCAGGTGCCTCACAGCAGCCTTCACATCCTTGTTCCTCAGGCTGTAGATGATCGGGTTCAGCATGGGGGTCACCACCCCATAGAAGAGGGAGATGAGCTTGTCTGCAAGGTCCTGCTTGTCTTCCCCCAGTGGGTCCTTAGACTTGGGCTTCCCGTACATGAAGAGGATGGTCCCGTAGAAGACAACCACGACTGTGAGGTGGGCAGAGCATGTGGAGAAGGCCTTTTTCCTCCCCGCAGCTGAGGGGATCCTCAGGATGGTGGCAATGATGAAGACATACGAGACAGAGATGAACAGGACTGGGATTGCAAGGAAGATCATGTTGGCCACAACCATGCTGATCACGTTGATGGAGATGTCGGCACAGGCCAACTTCAGGACAGCCAGGATCTCACAGGTGAAGTGGTTGATGACATTGTCCCCACAGAAGGGCAGCCACATTGCCTGGGATGTCTGTATTACAGAGTTAGTGATACCAGCTGCCCAGGAACCAGCAGCCATGGGCATGTAGGCGGCCTTGCTCATGACCACGGGGTATCGTAGGGGATTGCAGATGGCCACATAGCGATCAAACGCCATCATGCTCAGGAGCACACACTCTGTTGCTCCCATGGCAAAGGAGAGGAACATCTGTACTGTACAGGCTGAGAAAGAGATGGTTTTCCTGGGGATCAGGAAGCTGTCAAGGATGAGGGGGACTGAGGAGCTTGTATAACAGATGTCCAGGAAGGAGAGGTTCCCCAGGAAGAAGTACATGGGGGTGTGCAGGCGGGAGTCGAGGATGGTCACCAGGATGAGGATCCCATTGCCCAACAGGACCACCAGGTACATCAGCAGGATGAGCACAAAGAATGTCTTCTCCAGCTTTGGGTGGGCTGAAAGTCCCAGGAGAATAAATCCCATCACTGGGGTGGTCTCATTGGATCTGTCCATGGTGCGTCTGCTTTGTCACCTGCAGGAATTCAAAAGGTCAACCTCAGCATTCTCTTACTCCAGAAGTGCCTGGGAAGCCAAGCAAAAATCCTTGTTCTGCTGAGCAACTGAAGAATAGCCCTGACAATTTGTTTATCTCTATGGGGTTCTAAAAACAATGTAGTAGAGATCAATATTTAACTTCTGCTTCCAGTAAGAACAAGCAGATTAATTTGGATTAACTCTCTTGCAAATGACAATTAGAAAAAGTAGACAAAATATAAAAAACATCTGTGTAAAGCATTGGAGGTAATAAGACGATGAGGAATCATAAGGTTATGATTTGGGGGAAAACAAGGACCCAGAGAAGTAAGTTCAGCACTTTAGGCTGTATTTCAATTGGAGCATTTGCAGCTGCTGGATGGGGTCACTGAGAGACAGAGGAGCATGACCAACAGCCTCATGGAGACAGGGAATAGGTTTTGAAGTACAAGACCCACCTTGAAGGGCCCCTAACTTTATCCCATTGGGATGGGATTTCAAAGGGCAGAAACATAAGAATAAGGGCAAATCAGAAGGAAACTGGTGCTGTAGTTCAGCTTCAAATCTTCTCAAGCCCTGGAATTTGATTGAGGTAGACCCAGATTTGGGGTGCTCCCAAGTACCTAACAGAAGCAAATATAAATTCACTCTGAAGGAAAGTAACATCACCCTAGTCTACAAATCATTTCTACAAATAATTTTCAAACACAACATACGGCACACATTTAAGAAGAATAAGGTACACAAGGAGACAAGATGACATAAATGAAAACCAGCAGAGAAAAGCGACAACAGAACATAAAGCTTCCCTTTCCTT
The DNA here is from genome assembly GCA_004363605.1 of Indri indri. Taxonomy (NCBI): domain Eukaryota; kingdom Metazoa; phylum Chordata; class Mammalia; order Primates; family Indriidae; genus Indri; species Indri indri. The sequence continues at coordinate 18,596 of RJWJ010006993.1, read as the reverse complement.
GGGGCAGGTGGGAGCCAAGAAGACATTCCGGTGACACCTTCTGAGAGAATCAGCCCAGGCCACCCTGACACCAGCAATGCTTAGGTCTTAACATCTTGTTGATCCTTTTGTACATTTGGGGCAGTGAGTGCACCATGACTGAGTTGAATGAGGGTTCTGACTGAATCTCCCCTCTTCTCGTCACTCCGCATTGCCTGCACCAGAGGCACTGACTTGTTCCTGAGACTGTTCACAGAGCCCTAGGCCTACTCTGTCAGCTCTTCTTACTGGGAAGGTTAAATCTCTCCTGATAAAGATTCTTTAATTTTCCAAACTTTATTTAGGTTCCAGAACCTTCCCTCAGGCCCATCTGTGCACTTCCTAGTGATAGCACAATTCAGTTTTAGTAAAGAACCCTACTAAGTCAGTTTAGCAAGAAACCCCCAGCCTCCATATCTGATCACCCTCAATATCTGATCAGGTTCCTCATCCTCCACCATCCCCCAGATGATGTCTAATCACCCTGACCTGTCTTCAGCAAGAATCCTGTTAGTCTGGTTTAGCCATAATCTCCCTTACCTCTGTTTTTCCTCTTTGTAATTTTCTACCCACTGACCCCAACCCTGCTCCTTGGCTGTAAGTTCCTACTAGCCCATGTTGTATTTGGAGTTGAGCCCAATCACTCTCCCCCACTGCAAAATCCCACTGCACCTATTGAGACGGTGCCATGAGTGCCTGAGTAAAGTCTGCTTTACCAATGCTTTAACAAGTATCATTGAATAATTTTTTCTTTAACACTCCTCAGACTTCTAAGTGTGCCCCAAACTGGGATTTATTCTGGGCCAGTAAAAAACCTGTAGGCAACCTTGAGGGTGTTGGATATTTGGTTTTATTTGCACCATATCTAAAATGCTTATGAACCTCCCAGATAGCCATCTCTCCAAGAGCTCTCAGTAATCCACCGCCTTCCTCAGTTGTTGCAGGGGCACATCCTGCCTAGTAAGCTCTGAGACATTGCTATGTTAGTGCTTAGCACATTACAGCTGTGACCAAGTCTGTGTCATAGTAATTCAATTCAGGTTAACAGACATTTATTGGGCATCTGCTTTGGGCCAGACATAATTCTTGGTGCTGGGGACATAACGATGAAAGGCATAGTCCCTGACCTCAAAGAACTCAAAGTCTAGCAGAGAAACAGTCATTCAAACAAATAATTACATCATCATCAACCACAACAATTATTCTAATGTAAAGGACAATAGGCCCTAGGATCTATTTAGCAATTTTCTCCCTTTCCAACATAGAGAGCCCCTTACTGCATTCCTGATAGTCCCAGAGCCTAGGTTTGACTATCTGAGTGACATGGGCTCTTTACCTCCCGGTGAGGCTCACTTCATTTTGGAGTAATTATCCCTTGATATTGAGCTGAAATCTGCCTCCTTGCAACTTCAACCAGGCCCTGTCTTCTGAAGCCCCCAGAGGCAGTTAATCTCTCTTCCACACAACAGCCCTCTAAATATCCAGAAATAGCATGACTTCAGCATGAAGATAAATAATAATCAATTTCCCCTTTTCTCCTAGGACCTTAACAACATAGTTATATCTCTCAGAGGCAAATGTGTCATTCAGGAATTAACGACAAAAGGTGAAACTGAGAATGGTCCCCAGGCTTGAAGATAGCTGGGGTGCCTGAGACTCACTGCAACTGTGATGTGTGTGCTGGGACAGTACATCAGTCCCCAGCTGGGGTTTTCATTCTGTGCTGGCCAGCCAACTTTACCCTCCAAGAACCTGGATCACATGAAGAAATATTCCCTCTGTATCATCATCACCAGACCCAGACACGTGTTCATTACTGTTGTTGGATTTTGTACTCTAATTATGAAATGAGAAAGAGCCCAACAGTTTTAATCAAGAAAGGACAACTGAGTGTGGAAAGAAGACTACTAGCTGTGTGGTCCCTGACAAGCCCTCTTTTCCTCTCTACAATGATGAGGTAAAGCCAGATGATCTTAGATACTCATTCAGTTTGTTGGTTCTGTTTGATTCTGCGAGGATAACATATCAATGAAAGTGCTTCATCTCTCCCCTCCTCAAGCCCCATTCCATTACAGTCAAGTCTGATGATAGAAATGTAGCTGTGCTAATGAAAATTTTGGTATTCAATTAATCAAAACTTGCACCTACCTTCATCACAAACATGGTGAGCAAGAGTGATCAGTTTCCTAAGGGTTGGAAACAGGCTACATGTCTGAAGCATGAGGGTGAGGGCTCAGAACGTGTGACAGGTAAAGGGTCCTCTTCCCTCCACCTGCCTTGTGCGCTCAGAGCACAATATCCAAAGGACTGGCCATCACCCTTAGAAGATAATTTAAATTCCAATTTGTTCTTTGGGACCATTTTACTCTCTGAAGTCATTTAAAGTTTGGAAAGTAAATTGTACTCAGTTTAGAAACTTTGTATACTACTGGGATAACATCCCCAGGATCCAATTATACTGGAGGCTCTGAAGGACATTTGCTTTCTGCTTCTTCTCCCCTGCTTTTCTCCTTCCTTTTTTCCTTCCTTTCTTTCTCCCCCCTTTCTCTCTGAACATCATAATCCCATTTACAGAATCCAACAGCCCACAGATCAGTGATTACACGATCCATTCAAACCCCCAAATCTCTTTTCTGCGCTGCGGCCAAGAACCATCACACCCAGTCTGTGCTTATGCTGTGTTTTGGGGAGTCTGGGTGAAAGGCTTATACCGTCCCTCTAAATTTTCATCTTGTTGGATTAAGCACCTCGAAGCAACCTGCTGTGTTCTGCCTCAACCTCACTGAGCATCCAACTAAGTCACTGTAGTTTCAGCCTCCTATCATCTGTGTGTGTGCTCTGAGATCTCATGGGAGTCACTGACAGAATGAGACCCAGGACAGGTCCAGAGAATGGGCATTCTTTTATTCAGCAGTTATTGAGTGTATACTTCATGAAAGGTAAAAATGTGCAGAGTAACCTATTCTCTGCTTCCTGGGAGTGTACCCTCTAGTGGCAAGAGAGAGGCACATGAAAAACTACAGTTGACCCATGAACAGCACAGAGGTGGGGGCACCAATCCCCATGCAGTTGAAAATTCCTGTGTAACTTTTGACTCTCCCAAAACTTAACTACTAATAGCCTACTGTTGACTGGAAGCCTTACTGATAACATAAACAGTCAATTAACACATATTTTGTATGTATATGTATCACATATTCAATTCTTACAATAAAGTTAGCTAGAGAAAAAAATGTTATTAAGAAAATCATGCCGGGCGCGGTGGCTCACGCCTGTAATCCTAGCACTCTGGGAGGCCGAGGTGGGCGGATCGTTCTGAGCTCAGGAGTTCGAGACCAGCCTGAGCAAGAGCGAGACCCCATCTCTACCAAAAATAGAAAGAAATTAATCGGAAAGCTAAAAATATATATAGAAAAAATTAGCCGGGCATGGTGGCGCATGCCTGTAGTCCCAGCTACTCGGGAGGCTGAGACAGTAGGATTGCTTGAGCCCAGGAGTTTGAGGTTGCTGTGAGCTAGGCTGACGCCATGGCACTCGCCCCAGGCAAGAGAGTGAGACTCTGTCTCAAAAAAAAAAAAAAGAGAATAATCAGAACCCTTCTGCCGGATTCCCTAATGTCTATTTGTTTTCTGGCCTTGCTTATTCTATGTCTTCAGCCTCATTGTGTGGCACTGATTTGGAAGCACTCATCTCCACCAAATCGTCTTCTGTTAATTCCTCTGATTCCCACTTCTCCAAGATCCATATCTTGAAACCCTTCACCCACTACCTTTTTTGCCATATCCACAATCTCTTTCATGATTTCCTTGACTGGCTCTGTTGTAAATCCTATGAAGTCATACACAACATCTGGACACAGTTTTCTGCAGCAGGAATTTATTATTTCAGGCTTGATGGCTTTCACAGCTATTTCTATAACATTGATGGCATCTTCAATGGTGTGATCCTTCCTGACTTTCATGATGTTCTCTCTATTAGGGTTCTCTTCCATAATGTTGACAATTCTTTCCATAGAGAACCATGTGTAATGAGCCTTAAAGGTCCTTATGACCACTTGATCTAGAGGCTGGATTACAGACATGTGTTTGGGGGCAAGTAGACTACTTTGATGCCCTTGGTGTTGAACTCATGGGGCTCTAGGTGGCCAGGAGCATTGTCCAATATCAAAAGAACTTTAAAAGGCAGTTCCTTACTGTCAAGGTGCTTCCTGACTTCAGGGACAAAGCATTGGATAGAACCAATCCAGAAAAATGATTCTCATTGTTTAGGCCTATTTGTACAAACAAGACTGGCATCTGGTGTTTATCTTTTCCCTTCAAGGCTCAGGGGTTAGCAGGTTCATAGGTAAGGGCCGTCTTGATCATAAACCTGACTGCATTTGCACAAAACAGTAGAGTTATCCTATCCCTTCCTGTCTTAAACCCTGGTGCTTGTGTCTCTTCCTTACTAATAAATGTCCTTTGTAGTATTTTTTTCCAGAATAAGGCACTTCTGTCTGCATTAAAAACCTGTTGGGGCAGATATCCTTTCTCCTCCATGGTTTTCTTAATGGCATCTGGGAACTCGTCTGCTGCCTGTTGGTGGGCAGAAGCTGCTTCTCCTATTATCTTGACATTTTTAAAGCCGAACATCTTTCTAAAATTATTAAATCATCCTTTGCTGTCATTAAATTCTCCAGCTTTAGACGCTTTACTTTCCTTTTGCTTTAAATTGTTATATAAATGACATTTTCGTGACTCACATTAGAATCTGTAGGTATGCCTTTCTTATAGCCACACTGTGCCCACATAAAAGCTACATTTTCAATATGAGATAAAAAGGTATTTTGCAAAAAGTGCAAGGTTTTCACACCTGCTGACATAGCTACAGCAACAGCTTCACAAATTTCCTTTCCTTTTTCCACAGTGGTCCTTGAGCTGGATTCATTTATCTTGAAATGGTGGGCAACCTTAACTGCAGACCTCAATCTATGGCACATATTGAGCAATTCAACAGTTTTTTTGTAATGTCATGAGTTTTCTCTGCTTCTTGGGAGCACTTCCAGTGTCACTAGTGGCACTTCGTATGGTTCCCATGGTGTTATTCAAGGTTTATGATATTGCACATGATGATTAAACATGATGAAAAATATAAGAGAACTGTGAAAGATCATTTTTACTGCAGTACTCAATTTACTGGAGCTACAAATTGCTCACATGGAGATGGCTAGCGTCACAGGATGTTTTAAGCAGATACTCAAAAGCCAAATGGAAGAGCCACATCGGGCAAGGTCTAGGTGGAGGGCTGTGGAGTTTCCATGCCCTCTCCGGGGACACCACTCTCCCCATATCTCTATGTGTTCTCTGAACTCCTTTGGTTTTGGGCTTTTCATGGTGGTTCCATTATGTAGACATGATTGATTAAATCATTGGCCATTGGTGACTGAACTCAATCTCTAGCCCTCTCCCCTCCCTGGAGGTCAGGGGGTGGAACTGAATATTCCAACCCTCTGATCATGTGGTTGGTTCCTCTAGTAACCAGCCCCCATCCTGATGCTATCTAGGACCCCTTCAGGAGTCACCTCATTAGTATAAATTCAGGTATTGAAAAGGGCTTATTATGAACAGCAAAATACGCTCCTCTCACCCCATCACTAAAGAAATTTTAAGTGTTTTAGGAACTCTGTGCCAGGAACTGGCCACCAGACCAAGTGTGTGTGTGTGTATATATATATATATATATATATATACACACACACACACGCACACATACATATACACATATACATATATATATATGTATGTATGTATACACACACACATTTTATTATGTCACAATATCCCACCCTCATATCTACCTCATAAGATTGTTGGGAACATTAGATAAGACAAGAATTGGGAAACAGTTATAAATAAGTGGCAATTCTTATTAATATTAATGCCTCGCCATTATCTCAAATACAACAAATCCAATTGGCTGCAAACTCCTTAATCATAGAAACTATTTCTTAGTCATATCTTTATTTCCAGTAACTATCCTGGAGCTAGGCACAATACACACAAAGGAATTGTGTCCTGAAATATCAGAAACAACCCCAGAGCAGAGCCGCCCACCCACCCGAGCTCTGGCACGCTCCCTCTGTACTTTCTCCACACCTCTCTTCCAGTTCTCAAGATTTGGTGTGAAAGGGAGGAAAACTATCTTTTCCTTCTAGCCATCTTAGGTTCATTGGCTGGGGCCCCTATAAGGAAAGACAGATTAATAAGAGAAAAACATACACATTTATTGAATATAAGTTCCATATGACATAGAAGCCTTCGTAAGGAAATGCGGAACCGAAGAAACAGTTAAACCTGGGCGTTTTTGGTAGTTGGTTTGAGTGGAAAGAAGCGGAGAGATATGATGGGCAGAAAAGAGTGAGCGGAGTCTTGTGAATGGGGGACACAGCCAGGCCCATTTGCTCACAGTTTCTCGGCCTCTCTGTATCTTGGGAGATAAGGGTGCTCCTTTGCTCTGAGTGTAAGGAGGGCCCCTCTCACAGGAGGTCTTGTGACTTGCCTTAGGGGAAGGTCAGAAAATCCTTCCTAGGTTTTATGATCTGCTTCAGGGGAGAAGGATGGGAAAGATCAGAGAGACCTTCCCGCACACACTGTTTCTCAAATTACTTCAACTTAAAATATTCAATCTGCCAAGGTGCCATATTTTGAGGTTGTGTGTCCTGAACCCATCAGGTATCTCAGCCATTATTGATTCTTCTCTCTCCTACATCTCCTACCCCAGATCTATCTCTAAATCTTACAGTTTTTTTCTCCTAAATTCTCTCCAAGGGCCACTCCTCCATCCCTGTTACTTTCACCGTGGGCTAGTTCCATATACTCCTCCTGTGCCCAGCCTCCTGGATAGCTCTGTGGCATTCTCAGTCATACAGTTAGCTCCACTCTGCTGGGCATTCCCTGAAGATAAAGACCCATTTCTGATCATCATGTCCTCCATCCAGCCTAACTCTTTGGCACCTGGCACAAGGCCTGGCACATGTGACATGTTGGTAGCATAGAGATTATTTGGTGTGGTGGGGATGGGCAGGCTGGTAGCAGTGAAAGAGAGAGTGAGAGAGAGAGAAAGAGCTGTGTCACTGAGTGGAGGGGAGGAGACACCTGGGTAGCCAGGGAATCTGTGTGACCCAAAGTTCCCAGGAATATTGGTATCGTGATATTCCTTAGGAATAGTTGAGGAGAAGGCCTAGCTCTTTTTCCCTTTCAGACCCTTTGAGGGCCAGTGATAGAGCCACTCTGAACCAACTGTTATGATCAAAGCCCAGGAGAACTCTGAGTACCTGGCACCAGCAAACTTTCTGAGCTGAGGTTTCCTTGTGCTGAGAGGGGATCTTTGGGTAGATTTGCACAACATTGCCTAATTGGGTCTGTGGGGTGAAGTCTAAACTCTGAGCCTCTCATCAAACTTTAAATTGCTTATGGGATAGGACCTGGCCCCAAAGCAACCCTGTCCTAAATTCCAGAGAGAGTCTTTATGGGACCCTCTGGAGAGTAGTACAAGCACAGAGAAGGGAGGGTCATGGGCCTGGTGGCTGGGCATGGCTTGCCAGCCTGCTCTGGGCACACATTCCTCCAGGCTGGGGCTCCTGGCTGAGCCTCAGACTTGAGAACCAGCCTTTGTTTCCTTATCTTCCTGAGCCCCAAGTCTAGGCAAGGGCTTCTTCTGGGGCTGTGGCTGCACTCTGGTCCCCTCTATGCACTCAGGATCATTTCGAGACTCCAGGAAGTGAGACAACAATTAAAGAGTATATGCCCATGTCAAAAGTGTGCACCTATGTGTTGCCAAGGCAGCTCTGAGAGATAAGGCCTCTTACAAGCTGCTTGGTTATGGTTGGGTAGCACCCAGAAGGGCAGGTGACACTAAGACAGCCACTTGTCCTGACCTCAGTAAATTGGCAGCCTCCCCTATTCACTGGCCTGCCTTCCTGCGAGCAGTTGATCCAGCCTAGACTGGACCCCAAACTGGGTAAGTGCTGGGTGATCTCTGTGGCCAGCTCTTCACCAGGTGGGAGCAAAGGAAAGAAGTTGTGTGCAAAGAAGTCTGTGCAGGGAGGGGCTGGGGATAGAATCGGGTGGGGTGACAAGGCAACTGTTCCCAAAGTTCTGAAGGCTGCAAGTGTGCCAAAGGAACAGGCATGTTTTGCAAGAGCCCAGAAGGTAGACTTAGCACTAGCCGAGGAAGAGAGGAGTTAGAAAAAGGCAAATTTCAGGTCCCTGAAGAACTCCAACAACCTGGGCATTCTGAGAACAACATTGCCACGAGCCCCTCATTGTCCAAAATGTTTACACATAGGCTGAGAAATCACTTATTGAAGAGGGAACTCTGTGACAGGGGGCTTAGAGGTGGGGACTGGATGGTTTGATATCTGAAGGTTCTACCAAGCTCAGATTCTGCACTCCTGATACTAAACAGAGCTTTTCTCTAAAAATAGTTCCTCATTCCTTAATTCCTGATATCCTGAGATAACCTTTTTTGGACATTGTATCATCACCAATTAGGAAAAAAACCACCCCTTCTTCAGGGGCATGTGCTACCACAAATCTCTCTCCTGACCTTAGTTTCTCCACCTTTCACCTGAGAGGGATTGAAATAGATCAGTGATTCCCAAGACTGATACATCCAGAATACATGGGGAACATTTATTTAAAAAGCAAAAGAAACAAAACAAAAACAGATTACCAAGACAATCTGCAAAGATAGGACCCAGAAATTAGTACTTTTAATCAGCACTGGAGTAGTTATTAGGCAGCCAGCTCCATGCCATTTGGGCACGCTGCAGCAGGGCCTGGTGACATCTGGTGTTCTGAATCTCTTTGGCAGTGAAATTGTGATGAACTATGGTGTGGATTTCGGTATTCTGGGAGGTCGAGTAGGTTTGTGTGTGAACATGTCTGCAAACCTCCAAATGGCATTAATGGGATGGCATCTCTCATTGAATGTGATGTGGGTGTGACTCAAGGTCCCACCAAACCCAGGCTGGGGATGTGATTGTCAGTGGACTCCAACAATCAGGTAAGATTCTATTTTTCCAACCTAGTCCCAGAATAGCAAAGATGCAGGCACATCAGGTGTGGTTACAGGAGGAAACACATGAGTCCTTCTCTTCCAGACCAGATTTCTGGAGACTTTGGTGGGACTCCATGCCATAGACTCCAGAAATTCAATTTGGTCAGATTATTCAGGGAAGAAGGTCAATGAACTGATTTATACTAACTAAACTCGCAAAAGACTGAAGAGTAAACCAGACACTGAGTAAGAAATAAAGTGCTGGGGAGATAAGAAACTCTATGTTTTCAAGCCACCAGTATCTCCCTGTAAGACTGTCTATGTGAAAAGTCAAATTATAATAGAAACTTGCTGGCTGAGGAGGAGCCAGACCCAGAGGAATGGGCCATGTGACTTGCAGGGTTGCTGAGCTGTGTGATAGCCTGAGGTCTCCAATTATTATATATGGCAGAGACAGAGTTACTCAGAGGCTCATGCTTCCCTACAAAGTGCTAGAGACAGCATACGTGCACATATGACATTGCGTTAGGTGTATTAATATTTTTTAGACAGATTATTCATTTTATTCATTCTAAGTTTCATTAGATTTCCAAGGTCTCCTCTTCCGAGGTCTGCTGGATTTTAGATAACTTGGTTCTATAGTTGAATCCCAGAGGGTAAGTTGATTTACAATTTTAGAGACATCATACTGTGATCCCCATGTATTGACTCAAGCAAGCCATCAAACAGCAAACATGTATCTTCTGCCTTCAGTGTTCCTAGGGATGAAAGACAGCGTTTGAAATGGGAGCATCCAACCAGTCCACTGTGACAGAATTTGTCTTGCTGGGCCTCTCCGCCCATCCAAAACTAGAGAAAATGTTCTTTGTGCTGATCCTATCCATGTACCTGGTGATCCTGCTGGGCAATGGGGTCCTCATCCTGGTGACTGTGTCTGACCCCCGCCTGCACATGCCCATGTACTTCTTCCTGGGGAACCTCTCCTTCCTGGACATCTGCTACACAACCTCCTCAGTCCCTCTGGTCCTGGATGGCTTCCTCACTCCCAGGAAAACAATTTCTTTCTCAGGCTGTGCAGTGCAGATGTTCCTCTCCTTTGCCATGGGGGCCACAGAGTGTGTGCTCCTGGGCATGATGGCATTTGATCGCTATGTGGCCATCTGCAACTCCCTTAGGTACCCTGTGGTCATGAGCAAGGCTGCCTATGTGCCCATGGCTGCCGGCTCCTGGGTGGCTGGTGGAGCCAACTCCTTGGTGCAGATCTCTCTTGCAGTACAGCTACCCTTCTGTGGAGACAACATCATCAACCATTTCATCTGTGAGATCCTGGCAGTTCTAAAGTTGGCCTGTGCTGACATCTCCATCAATGTGATCAGCATGGGGGTGGCCAATGTGATCTTCCTGGGGGTCCCAGTTCTGTTCATCTTTGTCTCCTACATCTTCATACTCACCACTATCTTAAAGATCCCCTCAGCCGAGGGGAGGAAAAAGGCCTTCTCCACCTGTTCTGCTCATCTTACTGTGGTGATCATCTTCTATGGGACCATCCTCTTCATGTACGGGAAGCCCAAATCCAAGGACCCACTGGGGGCAGACAAGCAGGACCTTTCAGACAAACTCATATCCCTCTTCTATGGGCTTCTGACCCCCATGCTGAACCCCATCATCTACAGCCTGAGGAACAAGGATGTTAAGACTGCCACAAGGAGCCTGGTGGCTCAGAAGTGCTTCACACGGTGATGGGGTATATCCCATGACCCACACACTCTGACGGCTCTCACTTGAGACTCTCAATGCAAAGCAATGGTAGGTGAGGGGCAGGTTGAGTTTAGAGACATGCTACTCACAGTGTGGTCCATGGACCAGCACTGTCAGCATCACCTGGGGACTTATTAGACATACAGACTCTTGGGGCCCATTGCAGACCTACTGAATTGAAACCTGCATTTTACCAAGGTCCTCAAGGTGATTTGTATGCATGTTAAACTTCGAGAAGTATTGGTTGAGAGTGTGTAGTGAATACTGTGTTGTGCTGCCAGATTCCTGCCCCCACCCTAGGGCTGAAGCACTCATGACCCCAGCTGCTGGGAGTGTGGTGGCTGACAGCATTCAGCAGAGTCTCTCTGCAGTGTTGCCCGTGACTAAAGAGAGCTACCTCACCCAAAGTCACATTCCCTTCTTAGGAGCAGCCCATATCCAGTGATTAGTCAATGTCAACATAAAGGCCCAGTCCTCTTTGCCTCAGTTGGGGATATCTCCAAAGGACAATGCCAGCTTGAGAGCTTCCCTGTGACAGTTCAAGTTCTCCCTCAGTCTAGTCCTGCTTCCTTCACCTGTCCCCCACCTCACCAGGTTTTGATCTTAAGAGCACTTCCCAGTAAACATTCTGCACGAAAATCTCCCCAACTTCCAGGGAACCCAAGCTGCAGCAGAGAACAGCAGTCTGTTTCCACAAAGATGCTTGAACAGTGTGTATATCCTTGGTGCGTGTCCTTCTCCTGTGTTTCCTATACTCCCAGGAACGGTAACTCATTGAATTCCTTTTGTTCAAAGAAAAAATTGTTCCCTAAAAAACTATTTGCTAAATTAATTACTTTAACTTTCACTTCTATAAATGAATCTTGATTTGTATTTACTGAACAACCGTTTTTACTCCTAAACAGAGAGTAAGCAGGGCTGTTGTATCCACTGGGCTTGAGGGCTCAATAGTCGGGTCTATGGCAGTTTCTTCGAGTTCAAAGATCTTTGAGGTCTGGAAAGCATGTTAGTCTTGACTACAACAAAACAAAACAAAATATAAAAAATCTTAATTGTTTATTTACATGCCTACAAAAGAGAACATTATGTCAACTTCAATAATGGATAAATGTTTGTATTCATGCATCAATATTTTAAAATAATCTATAGATTAGGTACTTCCACTTTGCAAGAATTCCTGCATTTTCATAATTATTGTTGAGAAGTCATAAAATTGTAAATTAAATGAGTCACTTTTAAGCCAAATATTTCAATAACGGAAATAGAAAAATCATTTCAAATTTACCAATAAATTATACATAAAGTGGGGTACAGGTTCATTTTGATGTGATGTGGGCTAGGACCTCCAGAAGGAAGAGTGTCCAGGCCTGGAACAGTCTTGAGGGGAATCTGACAGTCCCAGATAATATTTCTCTGCAGTACTTAGAACAATAATCAGCATGCAGGTGCTCAGTTCAAGACACAGGAGTCTTGCCTCAATTATCTTCCAACTCTCTCTTGCTCCTGCTCTTGTGCTCAGAGAGATGAGATGTGTGTGGCCGGTAGACTCCTACAGAGGGTTTAAGTGAGGGCTCAGATGGGCGAAACTTTTCCCCAAGAGAAAATCCAAACTATGCTTGTGTCTATCTAGCATGAGACCTGAGGTAGTCTGTGGGCTGCCAGGGCTTCTTTCTTCGGTCTTATGGAAATGATGAAAGCGTGAGTGGAGATGGCCGAGCCCACACACCGTAATGAGAACTGCGTGCAGTTCCCCTGCAGTAATGCGTGCAATGGTGTCTATGAGGATGACAAACACATACAAAGAACTCCAAAGATACAAAGATACATACAAAGATACCAGCTTCCATCTCCTTCTCACCAAGGAATAATTAGTACCCAAGGTCCTTTTATTAGCAAATCACTCTATTTCCCTTTAACACCAGTCATTTTTTTAATCTTGTTTTATTTTTAATTGACACATAATAATAGCTCATATTTATGAGGTACAGTATGATGTTTTGATATATACATTGTGTAATGATCAAATCAGGGTGATTAGCATATGCGTCACCTGAAACACTTATCTTTGTGGTGAGAACATTCAAATCCTCTCTTCTAGCTATTTTGAAATATACAATATTATTAACTATGGTTACTATACAATGGAGCACTAGAACTTGTTCCTTCTATCTAACTGTAACTTTGTACCCAATGACCAACCTCATCCCATCCTCCCCTCCCCCCTACTATTCCCAGCCTCTGGTTACCACTATTCTACTCTCTACCTTGATGGAATCAACCTTTTTAGATTGAGATTATGTGAGATTGGTTCTTTTGTGCTTGGCTTATTTCACTTAACATAATGTCCTCTGGGTTCATCCATGGTGTTGCAAATTATAGGATTTCATTTTTTATGGCTGAATAGTATTCCATTATATATATGTATATATATATATATACCACATTTTCTTTATCCATTCATCTGCTGATGGACACTTAGGTTGATTCCATATCTTGGCTATTGTGAATAGTGCTGCAATAAACATAGGAGTGCAGATATCTCTTCAACATACTGATTTCATTTCCTTTGGCTATATATCCAATAGTGGAATTACTGTCTCATATGGAGTTCAGTATTTAAATCTTTGAGGAAAATTTAAATGTAGTTACTGTTTTTTCATGGCAAATATTATCTGAAACTGTCAGGTCCCTCTCAAGACTGTTCCAGGCCTGGACACTCTTCCTTTTGGAGGTCCTAGCCCACATCACATCACAATGAACCTGTATTCCACTTTATGTATAAACTTTGTGATAAATTTGAAATGATTTTTCTATTTCTGTTATTAATGTTATTTGGCTTACAATGACTCATTTAATTTACAATTCTATGACTTCTCAATAATAATTATGAAAATAATTATGAAAACAGTGTAGATACTGTTTTCCATAATGGCTGTACTGATTCACATTCCCATCAACAGTGTATAAGAGTTCCCCTTTCTCCATACCTTCACCATCATTTGTTATTTTTTGTCTTTTTGATAACAGCCATTCTAAGTAGGGTGAGGCGATATCTCATTGTGCTTTTCACTTACATTTCCATGATGATTAGTGATGTTGAGCATTTTTTCATATTCTTGGCCATTTGTGTCTTCTTTTGAGAACTGTCTATTCAGATCTTTGGCCCATTTTAAAATCAGATTATTTGGGGGTTTATTGCTGCTGAGTTGTTTGAGTTGTTTTATATTCTGGATATTTACCCCTTGTCAGCCCTTGTCAGATGCGTAGTTTGTGAAAATATCTGTTGCTTTGGTAGAGATTAAGCTTCAATCCAAGGCTCATTGGCTACAGCCTGCATTCTCCTCTCATGCACTTCGAAGAGAAACTTCCCATCTTCAGGCTCTGCTGAACAGGCATGACCATATTCCACATCAACTGATTCTCATATTCCTGGCCCCAATTGAGGTTACTTGAAAGAGTCTCTGTTCCTTGCTGTCAAAGATCCCTAACTAAACAGTTCTTAGCAAAATGCTAGTTTTGCCTGGCCTGTGACACCAAAACTGCTTCTATCTATGGCTTGACCTTGTTGTTCCCTCATCAACCCCAGGGTTTTCTTCTGCCCTCATATCCTCTGTGCAACCTCTACGCTATCCTGTGGCCGTGGGGAGGGTAGTGTCTCTTCCCATTTGGGATCCAAGCTGCAACTGGACTCCCCATCAGCTAAAAGTATGGCTACCATGACACTTACCACATGATACCATTTAATGTCCTCTCTGGCCATAGTGGTACAGGGCATGTCCTGTTTAATCAATTTAATTAGTTAATAATTTTTAGTCATATGTGGTAGAGAAAAGATTCTTAGAGAAAAGATTGAATTAATTGATTTATGTGACCAAACAGTGGAAGGTGAGAGATGCAGCTGGCCTTGTGGTACCACCAGGGACTCAAATGCAGCCCAGACATTCTCTATATCTTATCTTTTTTTTTCTGGAGAAGAAATGATTTATCCAGATACTCTAAAAGAGACATCACAAGGAGCAATAAAATTTTTTAATTGACAAGTAAATATTGTATATATTTATGTTGTACAATGTGATGTTTTGATCTATGTATATATTGCAAAAGGGCTAAATCAAATGAACATATGCATTATCTCAGTACACATCATTCATTTCTTGTGATGAGAACACTTAAAATCTACTCTATTAGCAATTTTTAAGCATATAATATATTGCTATTAGCTATAGTCACCATGATGTATATAATAGGTCTCTTGAACTTATTCCTCCCGTCTAACTGAAATTTCGTGTCCTTTCACCAACATCTCCCCATTTCCCCCACCCCTCCAGCCTCTAGTAAATACCATTTTCCTCTCTGTCTCTATGAGCTTGAAATTTTTAGATTCCACATATAAGTGAGATTGTGCACTATTTGTCTTTCTATGCCTGGCTTATTTTACTTAACATAATATCTTCCAGGTTTATCTGTGTTATCACAAATTTGATCTCTCATCTTCTGTCTCTTGCCTCTGCTTCGTTTTCTCAAACAGGCATCTTCCACAAGGAGGGAAAAGTGATCTCCAACAATTTTGAAGCTCACATTTTTTTTGCTTCAACCCTGTTTACTATCCAGTGAATTTGGAGGATTCCAAGTTAATACATCGCAGAGGAGGTGTATGACTGACTTGGCTTATGACAGTTTTCTAGTCCTGGCCAATTAAAGTTAGTGGGGGCTTTGGAGCAGTGATACCTATTTAGGAAATTACGTCCCATTTGTACCACATAGTTGAAGTGCAGGAAGGAGCATTTCTTAAAAGAAGTACGTATTTCAAAATGCAAGAGAATCCTTGGAGAGAAGAAAACGTATGTTCATTACACATTTTAGACATAATGCCACTTACCCTACCTATATTTATATGTATGGTCACTTGCAACAATGCCTCCAAATCCCTCCCTGTATCCACACCACCCTGTCATGGAATCTGCACTGCCCTCCCATGTTGACTTTGGCGCAGCAAAGAGGCTTGCTTCAGGTCAATGGGATGTTGGTGAGTGTGACCCAATCAGAACCCATGTTGATGGCTGCCAGGGGCTGGGGGTAAGGAGGAATGGGGAGAAACTGCTTAGAGGGCATGGAGTTTTATTTTGAAATGATGGAAATGTTTTGGAACTAGTACATTCAGCATCGTAAATGTGCTAAATGCCACTGAATTAATTCACTTTAAAATGATGAGTTTTATTTTATGTGAATGAAACCTCAAAAAAATTTTTAAACAACTTCAAAAAAAAAATCAAAAATGGGCAAAAGATTTGAATAGACATTTATCCAAAGAAATATACAAATGGCCAATAAGCACAAGAAAAGAGGCTCCACATCATTAGTCATCAGGACAATGCAAATCAGAACCACAATGAGATATCACTGATGTGACTTTACACTGACAAGTGTGGCTATAATAGAAAAGATAAACAATCACAAGCATTGGCAAGGATGTGAAAAGATTATAATCCTCCTAAACTGCTGGTGGGAATGTGAAATGATGCAGCCACTTTGGAAGACAGTTTGGCAGTTCCTCAAAAGTTAAATGTAGAGTTAACTACATGATCCGACATTCCATGTATATGTAGATATTATATATACTCAAGAGAATTGAAAACACACTGTTACACAAAAACTTGTACACAAATGTTCATAGCAGCATTATTCATGATAGCCAAA
Organism: Indri indri; assembly: GCA_004363605.1. Classification (NCBI taxonomy): domain Eukaryota; kingdom Metazoa; phylum Chordata; class Mammalia; order Primates; family Indriidae; genus Indri; species Indri indri. Next base: position 2,084 of record RJWJ010006993.1, on the reverse strand, counting down.
AAGTGGAACAGTCCAAATGTCCATCAACCGACGACTAGATAAACAAAATGTGGTATAATGAAATATTATTCAGTAATAATAAGGCATGAAGTACTGATGCACGCTGCTGATAATCATGTTGATAATGATGCAACGACATGGAGGAACCTTGAAAACATTATGCTAAGTGAAGTCAGAGTCAGGAGACCATCTATTGTATGATTCCATTTACATGAAATGCTCAGAATAGGCGAGTCAATGGACAGCAGATTAGTGGTTGCTGGGGACTGGAGCGGGGGGATCAAAGGGAAGAGGTGCTAAAGGTACAGGGTTTCTTTTTAAGGTATTGAAAATGTTCTGGAATTAGGTAGTGGTGATGTTTGCACAACCTTGTGAATATACCAAAAACTACCAATTGTATATTTTGAAAGTGTGAATTTTATGGTATATGAATTATATCTGAACTTTTTAAAGTTTAAAAAATTATAATGAACTTGTTTTTAAAGTTAGATTTATTGAAGTATAATTCATATACACCCTTGGGGCGTAAAAAAAGTCACTGTTTTTAGGTGTACAGTTCGATAAATTTTGACAGACGTATACAGTCATGTAACCACCACCACTATCAAGACATTTTCTTTACCCAGGATGTTCCCACATGCCCCTTTGTAGTCAATTACCTCTCTGACCCCATTTCCTAGAAATCATTGATCTGAATTCCATCCCTATTAAGTTTTCTGTTTTCCAGAATGCCACATAACTGGAATCACAAGTATGTACAGTTTTTTGGGTTTTTTTTAAGTCTATCTTACTTGAATTTAATGGGCTGTACCTGGACCAGGCCCAGTGGTCAAACAACAGGGCTACTTCTCCCTAGAATCTGGGGCTGGGCATTAATAACACTTAATCAAATCTAAGCACTTTCGAGAAGTAACATAGAGCAGTAAAAATCACAGTATTTAGAGTTAGACCAACTTGGGTTTGAATCACAGTTCTGAAATTTCCTGTTGATACAAATTTCAAAAGTTTACTTAAACTCTCTGAGCCTGTTTCCTGATTTCTACAATGTGAATAAAAATACCTACTTCATTGGGTTCTTTTGAGGATTAAACTAAAATGAGAGAATGGGCCAAGGCAGGGGGATCACTTGAGGCCAGGAGTTCAAAACCAGCCTGGGCAACATAGTGAGATCCCGTCTCTACAAAACTAAAAAAAAAATAAAAAAATTAGCCAGGCAGGGTGGTATGCACCTAGAGTCCCAACTACTCAGGAGGCTGAGGTGGGAAGATCACTTGAGCCCAGGAATTTGAGGCTACAGTGAGCTATGATTATACCCCTGCACTTTAGCCTGGGAAACAGAGTGAGACCCTGTCTCTAAAAAATAACAGTAATAAAAAATAAAATAAGAGCATGTGTGTCCACATAGTGTCCAGCACATACTAGGCAACCAAAAATAATAACTATTAATATTATTATTTTATTATTATTATTATTGACTGGCAGAAGACATATGACCTCTGAGAACACGTAATTCCTAAGGGTTACACAGTGTCATTCCTTGAGACTCCCCTAACTGTTCATCCCTCCAGCTTCAAATCTCCCCTGAGTACATGATTTTTATTCTAGTCTTGTGTTTCTCATAGCTTCTATGTTATTTCTGTTTCACTAGAGACCTTGGGAAAGTTCATTAATCTTTCTGAGTTTCAGATTCCTCATCAAAAGCAAGAGAATGATATTAATCACCAAATAGAGTTATTGTGAGGATTGAAAGAGAAAATGCAACTTACCCAGTGCTTGGCACTTAAGTGGAATAGAAGCCCTCTTACCTGATGTGGTCAGAAGCAACATTTGGTTGGTTAATTTGATTAATTTTTTAAGTTAATAAAGTTAACATAGTATTATCTATGTCTATATTTAATCTTAAACCAATGGTTCTCATTCATGAGTGAAATAACAAAATGTGATACATGTATAACAAGGAGTACTACTCAGCCATAAAAAAGGATAAAGTAATGCCTTTGCAATGGTTTAGATGGAACTGGAGACCATTATCCTAAGTGAAGTATCTCAAGAATTGAAAACCACAAAAGAGCACAAAACATTCT
>RJWJ010006992.1:0-59599 GCA_004363605.1 Indri indri | reverse complement strand
GGAAAATCAGGTTACAAGGATAAAAAATGATGGAGCATGGGGTGCAGCTTCACATTGGGAAGCTTCTCAGATAACATGAAATTGACACAGAGACCTATAGGGTATCCGTGAGCAAGCCAGTTTTATGGCCATCTGGTTAAAAGTAATGCAAGAAAAATGAAAAGCAATGTGAAACCTGAGAAAAAGTTTGATACACTTAAGCAAATGCTAGAAGGCCATTGTGGCTGGAGTGAAATGGGCAAAGAGGAGAATGGTGAAATATGAGGTCAGATTGGTGATTGGGGCTCAAATTATATAGGACCTTGTAGGTAATACTTAGGAAATTGGTTTTTAATTTGAATGAAATGACAACCCTTGACACGGTATGATTTAAATTGAAAATATTACTTTGCTTGGTATATAGAGAAAACACTGTAAGAAAGGCAAGTGCAAGGATAGAAATTGGAGGAGAGCAGTTAGGAGACAATCGCAGTAATCCATGTGAGAAATGATGGTGGCAGTGGAAGAATTGAGAAACAGTCTAGATAAGCTTACAGTTTAGAAGCATTATGCAGAAGGAAAAGAATGTTAAGGGTGAATCCAAAGTTTTCATCTGAGCAACTTGAAAATGGGAATTTCAAATTACAGAAATGGGGGAATTCTAGGGAAGAACACATTTGGATGAATGGAAATCCAGCAGTTTTGTTTTTATACATGCTAGTTTGATGTTCCTATTAGATATCTATGATGTTGAGTGGTTGAGTTCACTGGAAAGGACTAACTTGAAGATACAGCTATCATGCTTGATATTGTTGATGCCTGACCACACGTTTTCATTTGCATTTGTCCAACTTCCCACTGTCAGTACCTGTCACTCAGCTTAAGGGCTTTATTCGGCCATTGGATTGCCTGTAAGCATGGCAGATGGGAGGTGCCGGGGAATTTAAGAGGGAATGGCGAAGGATGTCAAATGCCATTGCTCTGGCAAAATAGTAATGTCTATAAACAAAACATGGAATTTGGCAGCAGAAAAAGGTGGGGACAGATGCCTAAATGGAGTGTTTTCTTAGAGAGCTGAAGGGGAGAAATTTAAATTTTCTTTCTATTATTCTCTCTGGGCAGCTTTTTCAAATGGAGAAGAATTATATGATCTGGTTAGACTCTTAAAAAATCACTCAGGTTATTGTGTGAAGATTGGATTATACGAGTGTAAGGGTAGAAGCAAGAGGATCAAAGAGAACTATTGTTTTATTCCTCATAAAATGTGATTGTGGCTTGGACAAAAGCAAAAAACTAAAGTTAATTGAAATAGCAGGAGGATTTGGCACATGTTTTCGAGGTAGAGTCAACAGGACCTATTGATTGGTTTGACATGGAAAACAAGCTAAACACAAAAATGGAAGTTAATTTTAGATTCTTTGCTTGAGCTAATGGATAGAGTAAGAGGTCATTTTATGGTATATGAAAGAATAGAGGTAGCAGATTAGGGAAGGGGAAGTAGGAATTAAGAATTTTGGCTATGGTTATTCTCAGATGTCCATAAGGTATTGGAGTGAAAATGTCCAGCAGGGAGTCAGACATGAGTCTGGTATCCAGGGAAAGATTATAAATGGAAATAAAGATTTGGGAGTCATAAGTACATAGAAGGATATTGAAAGATATGGAAATAAATTTGTCAATCCAATGAGAGATTGTCAAACCTTGAGAGATTATTTATGATATCTCAAGATTTTCATAAAATATATATGAAAAAGAAAGGGTATCATAAAATAAAGGTTAAACTGGCAAGAGAAATCAGAGCCTGAGAAAAAGAGGTAGATTACAAAAGCCAAGACAAGAAGAATTTCTTTCAGGGAGTCAAATGCTGAAAAGGGAGGAGGGATCAGATAAGCAAATGACACAGGATTTTACAGCATAGATGTTACTAATGACCTTGACAGAGGCAGTCTCAGTGGTGTGATGGGGTAGAAACCAAAGTTGAGTGGGGTGAGGAGAGAACATGAGAAGACTAAGTAGATATAGTGACTACAGAAACTCTTTTAATTTTTTTTTTTTTTTCCTGAAGAAGTGGCAGCTGGAGAGATGCTAGACATCAAAGGAGGATTTTTTATTTAAGAAAGGAGATGCTAGAGCATGTAAGTATGCTGGTGGAAACTGTCTTGAAAAAAAAAGCCAAACAAAACAATAAATGGATGGAAAGTGTATTAGTTACAAAGAATGCAATGCCACCCTTCATAATCCAAACATTTGTAGTCCAGGGATACTGTTTTAAAATCCAGATGATTATGGAAGTTGAACATATATAATCCAATATAAACTTAATACAAACAATATTTTTTCAGATTATTTAACTCTTATTTTACTCCTCAGAATCTAGGTCTTGCAGGGTATGAGTCTCAACTAGAAGGAAGAAAAGAGTGAATGAAGGCAGTAAAAGAAAGGAGAGGGACACAGAAGAGGAAGGAGGAATTTAAAAACATGTTCATGGTTTTCCTTCTTCACCATGTTGTCTGCATGCTCTTGTGCCATTATTTTGCATTTTGGCGGTCATAGTCTTCTCAGAAATTCAGAAATTTGAAGTCCTGGGTTTGAATTCAAGTACTGTAACATAATCTCCTTGAGATGGTGTTTCTATATTGGAAGAAAGAAAGAATATTCTCTCTTGTAAACCTACTGCCCACATAGTGCCCAATAGTATTTCGTGACGACTACATAAAATAAGGCATTACGGACAGTCAAAAAAATCAAACAGAGCCTTGGTTCCTCTAGTTCTGGTACCTCTAAATACCGTACCAATACATGATTGCTTACCAAATGAAGAATTAGTCCACTTCATTTTTCAATTTTTGTGATTATTTTAAATCCCTATTTCTCCTTATCAAGTTATAATTGATTCAAATTAACTTAGTTTGAATTCAAAGATGAGAATTTTGGTTATACACCATATCTCAATAACATGATTCTTGGGAACATTATTAGAACTATCAAACAAACATTAAAAAGAGTCAGGTACTCCTTTTGTTTCTTGATATACTTCCCAGTATCAGAATGAACACTGAACCACACAAACAGAAAAAAATCACTGTGTGACAGCATGCTTGTTCATTGCCACTTTCTAAATGCCTTTTACATTGATACCTGCTTTGGAATTCTAGACTGCCAACTCAGTACTCCAAGCACCAAAGGCCCTACAATGGCTGCTACATCAGGTAATATGCCATAAATATTAACCCGAGCTGTAGCAAAATTGCTGTAAATGAAGATTAAAGGAAACTACTTTGCAGTTGGCTGAGCTGAGGAATTCATATACCTTCCAATATCATAAATCAACTTACACTGTACACTCACTGACTATTTAATTAACAGCTTCATGTTCTGCCAGGTGAGAAAGGGTTACTGAGGACAAGATATAAGAGGTGCAAAATTTCTACCAACCTTCATATAACTTTTAGAATCAAAATATTGTCACGTTAGTGAAAACAATTACCGACACAGCATCAGACACTTTTCAGGAGCTAAGAAAAAATAGTAATTTTCTTCTCTGCATATATTGCCTATCTTCCCTCTATAGTCTACTACCCGAATTTTTATGTTAAGCAATTTAATAGAGCCAGGATCTCTGGTTAGAAATGAGCTTTATTTATATGGTATCCCTGATTTTTATAATTCTATACAAAATACATTCAAAGTTTAAACCCAACAATAGAATTCTCAGTCCAGAAAATGGATTTTAGCAAGAATAATTTAAATGGCAGTTAAAAAATCATCTAGTACATTTTAATACAATTAATATAATCTTTCACTAAAGTTTTCCTGATTATTTTGCTGAAAAATGAGGAAAAAATTCTTTGCTATATATCCGGAAAACACTGATAAATATAGTATATATATAGGGAAGAAATCAAATTAGTGTAAGAAATGTTGAGAGATATAATAGTTATAAAGAATTATGAATATCAGCTACACTCTACTAAAACAGGTTGCCAGTCAAGTTGAATTTTTATTTAAAATATATCTATTTCTGAAATGGGGTTTGCATTTTAAATGATTATATAAAATATGATCTCTAAGACTCAAAATTGTGTTTTATGCTTATATTCTTTCTTAGCCGTTAAACCTAGCCATTACTTACAGACTGGCATAAGAACTAGCATTTCCAAATTTGAGGAAGATAGATTGACCTGACAGAGCTACTTCTGCTCCCAACCTGTGAATATCAAAAACTAGCCTGGTTAATGTCAGGACTGGCAACTACAGTCACATGTTACCTCCAAGTATGAGAGTGAGGAAAGAAAATAGAAAAGTCAAATCAGTTTTATTCCATAGAATTTTTTTGTAAGATTAAAATAAAGAATTTATTTTTTACCAGTGAACAGTGGAAGTTGTATAATATTGTACTCAAGACATCGGCTTGAGAGTCACATTGCTTGTGTTGTTAATCAGACACCACCAACTATTGTTATATGATCTTGGCTGAGTTAACCCCACCTGGTCCCTGTTTCCTCAGAGAAAAATAAAATGGGGATAATTTTAGGAACTACTTTTGTAAAGACAACTAATTGTCTCTTGATGTCAATTCTACTCATCTCTTAAAATAATAGGCCTAATTTTTAGCTGAGTGTATGGTCAAATCTAGGGGAAAAAAATCTCACAGATTCTTCTTTCTCTAGGTGTGGTCATGTCAGTAAGTTATGGCAAACAAGATGTAAGTGGAAGTTAAGGATGAAATTTTCAAGAAACATCCTGAAAGAGCAAAGAGTATACCCTTCTCAATCTCTTTCCTACTTCTACTGGCTGGAATGTAGACCTTATGGCTTGGGCTGAAGCACCCATCTTGGATCCTGAGATGTGCTTAAGAATAGAAGTCACAGCCACTAAAGCAGTGAGATACTTGGAGCCTGGGTCCCTCACACTGTGGAACATCATTCCAGCCTTCGATGTCTGTATCAGGGAGAACAAGCCCCATGGCTTAAAAAAAGATAAGTTTGTTTTCCACTCAGGCTACTTTCCGTCTTACGAAAGCAACAGGCTGTGCTCCATTTTGACCTTGAATCAAGGTGCCATGTGCGATATAAGGAAGCTCTTATCAGGTTAAGGCTTAAGGTCTTATCAATGGTTAAGGAAGACTAAGCATAAAAACATAATTTTGAGACAATTGAGGTCTTTGATACATTAGAGCATTGTCATCAGAGGTGAGGGAAAGAGAACAGAGTGAAGTGTGCATCAGCTCACAACAGGTTCTTCCTGGAAATAACACGTTACTTCCACTCACATTTAATCGGTTCAGAAAAGTCATATGGCAATGTCTATCATCAAGAGTATGGAGAAGTATAATCCTACCCTATACCTGGAAGAGGAAGAATCAGAAATATCAAGAAGGAGCACTAATGATGACCACAACCTTCTACCATGAGATGTGAAAGTGAGGGGAAAAGAATTCTACTTGTTTAAGCTTCTGTTGCCTTGTTTCCTACTGCTTGTAAATGAACCTAATCTTAAATAAAACCCTTCAGATAGAGTTGATAATAAAGATTAAATGAGACAGAATAAATTAAGTGCCTAATACATAACTCGGCAAATGATAAGTACTGGGTAAATGTTAGCCACAATCACCATTTTCATTACATTAGTGTATTGTGGTATTCAGAGATGAATGTTTAAGTTGTGAAAAGTGAATTCATACTCCTGTTCCATGTATTTGATATTCCCCAAATCAAAAATAATTGTCCAAAAATTAACTGTGAAAAAAGTAGGCTCTGAAAGTCATGTGTTTGGCAGTTTGAGTTTTGGCAAGAATGTGGGGTATAAGGAAGCCCTCCTACTGGAGCTGCAGTGTGTCTTGGTTGGTAAATCTCAGGAGACTGTTTTAGAAGAACTTGACAAAGTACATCTCTGTGACAGAATGCAGCACCTTGAAGAACTTCTAGATCTACTTACAAGCAAAGATGCCTTGCTTATGGCAGTTTCCCAAATTTTCCCACAATGGGAGAAGCCAACCTCTGCAAAATCCCCTCAGCACACATTCACACCCCCCATGCAAAAACACACAGATTTTCTGATTTAATCCTAAAGTTCTAAATCTTACAAAAATTTAAAAATATATTCCCAATTGAGAAAAGCTTGGGATCCCAAATTTAATTCCATACCACAGTATGTCTTTCTAGCAGACTCTTGGATCAAAATATGGGGAAGGAATCATACTGAGCAATACTGATTCCTTGTTCTCTTTGTTTAGTTCTTGTAGCATAATTATTTTCACTGTTATTAGTTTTAACTTTTACTTTTATAACAAGGAAAAAAAAGCAATATAAATCTTTCCTAACAAGCTAAAATACTATAGTCCCTGTTACGTCAAGAAAAGAAAGAAGGTCACATCCCCATATCTTATCATGCACATTATACTGTTTATAGTGCCCAAAGCTTTATTTTCTGCTAATTCCAACTCCCGTAGAGCCATATATAGTGATGGTTCACCTGCCTGGAACACAGTTACCCACAGTAATCCAAAATAATGTCTCTAAGAAGAAAATCTGATTATGATTCATTCTTATTTAAAACTCTGAAATGGAATGACAGAAAAATAAACTAGCTTCCCAGTTCTCTTCGTTTGATAGCCTACAGCTCACATTAGTGATTACTGGAGTCTATTCAACAATTTTGGGGTCAAGTAGCACTATTGTGTTTCAGCCATCTTTGCAATTTTCTAATGTGCAAAATCAACTGCACTGTACACTCACTGAATTAGGTTTGTTCACTCATAGCAAAAGTGATTTTTTAAGAGTGGTTATATAGATAGTGTGGGAATTTTAAAACAACAATTATTTTCTTTACAATAGCCACTCTAGATATATTAGCAATTGAATCCCAGTTTATAATCTTTGGGCATGTCTATATAAATCTTCATTGGCATAGAGAATAAATAACAGGAGGCTAAAATTAGAGCAACTGGTATGGATATTGACTTACTTGTTTTATAGCATTAAAACAACAAAAAGAAAGAACCTCCACTTCCCAATAAGATGCAATAGAACATAGCAAGGTCAACTCTCTTACTGCCACAACTAAAGAAAGCTGGATAAATTACAAAAATCATGTTTTAAAAGATTTCAAGGATCTCCATAAGCAAGGAGGATTATTAACTAAAATTCCAGAAAGAGTATAACTTCTCAAGATAAGCTGATGATTAGCAGCTGTTTTTTTTTTTCTTTTTTCCCTGTAAGGAATTTGACAATTCTGTGGTAGGACAATTGCGTTTATTCAAGCTTCAGGATGTCCCAGGCAGAAAGTCCCTAATGGGAAAGAGAAATAACCAACAATGGTTTAAGCAGCCACAAGGAACTGGAGAGGAATGAAGGTAGCTTAAACGTTTCTAGCACTATTGAGAAAAGTATAAAAGTATATTGTGTATTAGACTATAATAAGACAAGGATAATGTTATAATTTCTAAAGTTGCCACAAGAGAACAGTAGTAGAATGTATAACAGGTTAATTAAGTGAAAAAAAGAAGAAACTTTTTCATTGGGTTAATTTAAAAGAAAGTAAGCAGAAAGGGTAAAAGGATTATAAAAGGAATGAGACAAATGCAGACTATTAAAAAATGATATAAACCCAAATAAATCAATAATTATGTGAAAAGTAATTGACCCTAATAATCCAAATAAAAGGCTATGATTACAAGGATGGGATAAGATATAAAAATCCCTACTAATATTGCTTCAATGAGATATACTTTAAATACAGGAACACAGAAAGATTGAAAGTAAAAAGATGGGAAAAGATAGATTTTGCAAGCCTCGGTCTTCCTAAAATCTAATTTAGCTATACTAATGTCAAAGTAGATATCAAGACAAGAGGCATTATGGGAGAAAAAGAAGAACATTTTCTAAAAACAAAGGGTCAATGCATCAGGAATATATTGCAATGAATAGACAAATTTATAGTCAAAGTTGGAGACTTTCATATGTTTCTCTGAATAAGTGATAAAACAAGCAGGAAAAAAAAACAACTCAGTTGTCGGGAGTTTGCCACTCTCCCAACAAATCAGGTCCCAGGCAGGAACGTTGCAAGAGATTGGGAAAAAGGAGACAAAGTATAGATTAAAGTGATGGGGAAATCAGGGGTCCTCCGGCATTCCTGTGAGCCAGGATGCCACGAGTGGAGTACCACATTAGCATTTATTCTTTTAGCAAACAATTATTATCGGTCACCGATTTACATGTACATATCATGAGTTTAAGTTTCAAGGTCCCCCAAAGTAACAATGAACTAGCTAAGTATACACAAGTTAAAGACAAAATCGTGAGTCAGCAGTAAAGGTATAATCCAAACGGGAACAAAGAGACCATGTACTTCTTTCTACTTTATCTAGTTCCTCATTTACTGAGATAGGAACTCAGGAAAGAGACAGGAACATTGCCTCAGGCTTAGAATAGCAAGCTGCTCTTATCTGCTGGGCTGACATCCTTCGATCATTCTCTCTTCAGATTGCAAGCCCGGTCCGTATGCAGACATCCAGGCTGCAGCCCTCAGGCTTCAAGGTGGGATCCATTTGCAGACATCCCTGATCGGTGGAATATCTCCCTTAAGGTTGAGCAGCTTTTGCTCAGTGAACTGACATGTCCACAGGTTGCTTTTTGGCAAAGTCCCACTCCTGGGGTTTTCATGTCTCGACCCTAACCCTCAACACTCACTAAAGATATAAAAGATCTAAACTACTGAGTTAACAAATTTGAGCTAATTAATATAAAGAGAATGCTACATCCAGTGAAAGAACTCACATTCTTGCTTCCAGAGCACACGGAATACTTACCAAACAGATCTATGCTGGGCAATAAAGGAAGCTTCAACCAATTTCAAAAGATTGATTTATTTCCAGTATGTTTTCTGACCACAATGGATTAAACAGAAAACTATAACCAACATATGCCTAGGAAAAACTTCAAATTCTTAAAAATTAAGCTGTATACTTCTAAATAAAGAAATCAAAATAGAAATTGGAAAATATTTTGAACTGAATTATGATTATTATTTGACATTTAACATATTAAAACAAGTTGGATGCAGTTAAAGCAGTGGTTAGAGGAAAATTTATAGCATTAAATTGCATATATTGGAAAAGATTAAAAATAAATGATTTAAGTGTCCACCAAAAGAAACTAGAAAAATTAGTGCAAATATTGCCTGAATGCTGGAATAAAATAAATAAAAAATAAATCAATAAAGATATAAAGCAAACATGTAATAGAAAAAAAAGGAAAAACAAGAAAGCCAAAATCTCATTATATTTTAAAGACTAATAAAACTGATGAAAATCTAGTAAAGTTGATTCTGGAAAAAAGGAGAAAACAAGTTACCAATATCAGGAGTAAAAGACTAGATATTATTACAGATCCCTTGTACATCAAAAGGTATGCTTCCCTCTTGAGTTCTGTGTGGTTATGTCATGTGTAATCGTTGAGAGATCACAAGATAAAAATTGAATCTCAGGGACAAATTTGGGGTCACATGATCCAACTACTCCTTCTCCCAGCCAATTCTCCTTCTGTAATCAACCTTGGATCATTGATTAGGGGGCATATTTTGCTTTTATTTTTGATTGTTAATGAAAATTGCAATATTTCCCCACTGTTCCTACTCTCACTCTACTCTTCCCATCTGGACAGTGTCTAAAATGGCACATTTTAGAGCATCATTTGCTTGTTTTAGCTTTTAACCCATAACAAACCTAATAAACTCATTTTATCTGGGAGGAATAACCCTATAAGCTGTCATGAATCAGTTACATAGTCCTCAGCCAGAATGAAAGACCTGAATATGTGTGGGGTTTGGGCACCTGGAACTAGATGTAAGAATAGACATCAGCAAAATGCAAAGTATGGTAAGATTGGAGGACTAAAGAAAAAATTCAAATTCTTGCTTGGCTCAAAGCCTCATTGTAGGGCAGCACCTCAACCCTCATACACATTGCTCTAAGGGTTTTTCACAGATCAGGTAACTCTGCCTTCTTCACTTGCCAATACAAAAAAAAAAAAAATCCTTTAAAAACACCAAAAAGAAACAATCTGTGTAAAGAAAGTGACATCATAGGAATGATGAGGCTAGTGGGTTAATAGCTTCTTCTCTCTGAGACCTTAATATTCTCTGTGTGGCTAATATCACAGTTTTCAGTTTGTTCTTCACCATGCTATACATTTCTCTCCCACCGAATATTGAAAATACTTGTCGAATTGTCTGGTTTTTTTTTTGTTGTTGTTGTTGTTGATTTACATATTACTGGCATTACAACATGATTCAGTGTTTGAGGAAATCATCTTGTCAGTATGTAATAAGATTTGGAAAACTGTTCATGTCTGTTGTTGTTATAAACCCACTTTGGGTAAATTGTTCCAAGAAAATAATCTTCAAGGAAAATAATGATGATGTCATTGGTTTTCCCAGAATTTAGTAGTTTATGCAGCCTTTCCATATTCTATTTATACAGAGATATTTGAACTATGTTATTCATATTAACAAAAAATTGGAAAGAACATATATGGCCAACATAGTAATAGGAGGAAATATAGCATAGCTATCAAAATTATAAGGAAGTGGATAATGCTGGAAGGTGAATACACATTAATGCTAAGGGGAAAAAAAAGATCAGCTGCATTTCAATATACAGTATAAGCAACAAACATACAAAAAAATACATTTAAAAAGAAAATGTTGCAAAATTGTCAAGACAGTAAAAAGATTAGTGATTGTCAAGGGTTAGGGGTAAGAGAAGGATGAGTAGACAGAGCACAGAGAATATTTACCAAAAAGCCTCAGCAAGCATCATACTTAATTAAGAAACATTTAAAACTTTCTTCCTGATAATTGTGATTGAAATAATAATGTAATGAGTAAAATTTAATATTTACTAAATTATTTAGTATTTATTAAACTACTCTGTATGAAACTATAATGGTGGATATACATCATTATACATTTGTCCAAACCCATAGACTATATGACACCAAAAGTGGACCCTAATTTGAATGATGGCCTTTAGATGATAATGATGTATAAATGCAGATTCATCAATTGTAACAAATGTACCATTCTGCTGGGGATGCAGATAGTGGGGGAGGCTATGCATGTGCAAGGTCAAAGTTTATATGGGATATCTGTATTTTTCTCTCAATTTTGCTATGAACCCCAAACTACTTTTTAAAAAGAAGTCTTTAATGAAAAAAGAAAGAAAATGTTAAAAGTCTAGCAAGCCACCCAAAATAAATCAATAGATTCAATATAAACCCAATCAAAACTCTAAGATTTTTTTTTTATTTCCAAAAATTGGCAAGCTGATTTTAAAATTTAGATGGAAATGCAAAGGACCAACTAAGAGTAGCCAAGTCAAGCTTAAATAAGAACAAAAATAAAATATATATATATGTATACTACCAAATAAGAAGAACCATTGTAAAGCTACAGTGAGACAAGTGACATTGGTGCAATAACAGACCATCTAACCAACAGAACAGAGTGGAAAACACAATCTAGGACTTACAGTCTATGATTATCTGAAGCTTTAATCCTTAAAGCTGCTATAACAAAATATCATAGACTGGGTATCTTATAAACAACAGAATTTTATATCTCACAATTCTGGAGGCTAGGAAGTCCAAGATCAAGATACCAGCAGATTCATTGTCTGGTGGGGAAACACTTCCTGGCTTAAAAATGGCCATCTTCTCATTGTGTCCTTACATGGTGAAAAAAGCAAACTTTGGGCTCTTTATCTCCTCATAAGGGTACCAATCCCACTATGGGGGCTCTATCCTCTGACCTCATCCAAATGCAATTACCTTCCAAAGGCCCCATCTCCAAATACTCCCAATTGGGATCTCAACTTATAAATATTGGAAGGACACAAATATTCAGTCCCTAACACTTGATTTTATGATAAAGGCAAACTTAGAGTGGAGGGAAACTATGATTTTTTTAAATAGTTGTGAATTACTTAGATATGTATCGGGGAAAATTATCTGAACCACAATCTAGCCCAGATGGATTATAAATCCAAACATTAAAGTTAAACAGTAAATCTTCTAGAAGAACACAGAGGAAAACCACTTTGTAACTTTGGAGTAGGTGAAGATTTATTCAAGGGACATAAAAAGCACTAAAGATTTAAACAACTGATATACTATACATAAAAAGACACCATTAAGAGAATAAATAATCAACCCAATGATAAGATATAACATATTTGCAATTTATATATTCAACTGATAATTCATATCCAGAATACATAACAAATATCATAAGTTAATAATAATAAGATGGAAAACCCAGCAGAAAACTAGTCAAAAGGCTTGAAGGATTTTTTACAAAAGATGATATCCAAATGGCTAACAGACATATGAAAATATAGTTAGTCATTAGGTGAATGAAAATGAAAACCAGAATGACACATCACTGCATTTTTACTATGAAATATAAAATTTTAAAAAGAAAGAAAATACAAGTTTCACGAGTATGTGAAGTACAGAAATTCTCATGGATTCTGATGTGAATGTAAATCAGCAAAACCACTTTGGAAAACCACTTGTCTATTACTGCTGAAGAAAAACAGATGCTGTGACCCAATATAATGTATAACAGAAATGAGTACATATGTGTTTTAGTCATTTGGGCTGCCAAAACAAAATAACATAAACTGAGTGGCTTATAAACAACAGAAATTTATTTCTCTTAGTTCTGGAGGCTGGAAAGTTCAAAATCAAGCCACCAATAGCTGTGGTGTCTGATGAGGGCCAACTTTCTGGTTCATAGATGTCATCTTCTCACAGCATCCTTATGGTATTAATAGAAGGGGTCTCTCTAGGGTCTGTCCTATAAGGGCACCAATTCCACCCCTAATAGCTCTACACCCATGTTCCAATCACCTCCTAAAGGCCCACCTTCCAATATCATCAGCTTTGGGGTTAGGATTTCAACATATGAATTTTGAAGGGACATGAACATTCAGACCAAAGCAATGCATAAACCAAAAAACATGTATAAGAATGATCACTGCAATACTATTTCTAATAGTCCATAATGGACTATATAAACCGTAATACATTTGGTTTCCCTACAATTGGACAATATACAAAAACAAGGGATGAATTATTTACAACTATATTTAACAATGTGGATGGACTCCACAGTAGTGCATTGAGTGGAATAAGCCAGACACAAGCAAGTATAAACTGCATGATATACTATATACCAATGTATACTATTAGAAATCAAAGAGGTAGTATAAGGAACAAATAGAAAGGTTTTTGGGTGCTGGGGATTTTTTGTTTGTTTCTTTATCTGATTATTGGCTATATGGGTATGTTTACATGGCTAATAAAATATACATTTTTATTGAATTTCATTAAGAGGTTTTTTTAAAAAGGAAAAATAAATTTGTCAGAATTTTCGATGTCTTTATTGGAGATAGTCTATAAATATGTCTTTATTTTTCTAGTCTGAAAATGGCAGATTTCCTTAGATCTCTTTTTTTCTCCCCAAATTCCTTTCCCATACAAAGAAATGCCTATGACTATCAAAAGAATAGTCAGCTAATGGCAAGAATCCAACATTTTTTTTAGGAAGAAGAGTAAGTTGGGAAGCAGTCACTATCAGTTTAATAAGATAGGTGAAGAGTCAGGAACAAAAGAAAGAAAAGAAAACTAGATCTCAGAAAAACGTTAATAGTGAAAGTTTTCATGGTCCTTTGATAGCTTTCCATTTTATCATCCAGCACATAAAGTAGATGTCATGGAAGCTCCTCTCACTGTCTTGATTCCTTTCTGTCTGCTGAAATCTCATAATTCTCAAGTTTCGTTCTTAATTGTATCGCGCTACTTGGTCTTAAATTACTTACCAAGAATTTTCAACTTATCATCATTTCACCCTTGAAAAGGATAAGGCTTGTGATTTTACAAACAATAATTAAGCTCTTTTAAAAGTGATTCTTGCCTCTGCTAAGATTGAAAAAGGATGAAAACTTATTATAACTTTATATATTTAGCACTATAGAATTCATATATTTCCAATACCTTAAAGGTCTTAAAGTTCTGAGTTTTCTAGTTTGGTGTCATTATTACAATTCATAATTTATCACATTGTTGATGTTTAAAAAGTTGTGTTAATGTGGCAATGTTTGGATGGCCTGAAAGTATTTTAAATAAATTTTTATCTGTTTCCCATTCTATATGCCCCCATTGTTATTTCATTCATTTTCTATATACCTTCCCATGCTTTGTATCATTTATAAATATACTTACCCTTTTCTAAGATAAAAATTTACGTTACTTATGACAATTGTAACACTAGCTTCTTAGAAATTATTGTAATAAGAAAATACACAATATGACTTTAACATGTTCAACCTCTGTGCCTCAGTTAACTGTTTTTATTACTAGTTGTCAAAAGTACACTAAATTAATTAATTAACATACCATGAAGGTAATCTGTTTTAACAAACTGTGAGTTTCCTCAAAAACTGATTTATAAATTTACCATAGATATTTCACTTTTTTCTATTTCTCTTTTGCATATTTAATCCTCAGCTAGAGAGAGAAGGCCAAAATTTTTTTTAAAGACTTTCGACTTATTTTGAAAAAATGTATTAGCTATAATTTATATTTTAAAAGGTAATCTCAAATCCATCTTCTTTTCCTATTTATAATATTTAATAAGGCTATTGCTAATAGAATATGAGTATCACGGCCATGCTTAGGAAGTAGAGATACAGACGAAATAATATAGTGTGATTCCTACTCTCTTAATGTATGTAATTAAAAGAATGAGACTAAGAATCACAAAAGCTCAATGAGTAAGATGTGGAAGTTTTGAGATTCTTTACCTACTTCTTTAAATTTGTTAAAAGAATTGGATTTTTTAAGATTTATGTACATGTTTCTCAAAAATAGCATCTATAGATTGACAAAGACAGTCTTAATGTTTTTCTAAACTTGACTGAATTTTAAACTGCCTTCTTCCTGACTCAAGGCCCTAGCTTCTCTTTTCTTAGAACATTTATTTAGTTGTAGTTGTAACTCTTTCTCTGCTTCTTTGAGATGTAAATCTTTTTTAAAACCTCTTGACAGTTTTACAACCCTGGAATGTCTTTCTCAAAAACCTGGGAGCCATCACTTTGAAATGTAAACATTAAGGAAGATAGCATCCTTGTCTCCCAGGCCCAGTCTCTGCAGGAGTGTAGGAGCCTAACATTGGTGGGTGCTTTGCTGGAAGTTGTAAAACTACCTCCTGACACAAAAATACTAGAAAGTTTACTTATCCTTTGGGTAAACCAATTAGTAACACATAAAGTCTGTGTATTCCCTCCTACCCCAGTGCCTAAAAATCTTCCCACCTTTATTTTCAGTGGGCTTGAGTTCAGACTTCCTTCAGGTCTCTCTCCCCTATTACAATAGCCTTGAATAAAATCTTCTTTGCCTATGTAACTTTATTTAATGCAATTTCCGCTTTAGTGATGTTTACATTCATTTATTCAATTTTAATACCACCTGAATAACCATCACCTTGCCAAAGATCTATAGTTGAGGTATTTTAATGCTCTAATTAAATTAAATGAGTATTTTACATGAAACATTTTATCAATAGGTAACTCTTCACTGGATTATCAGAGATTATCAAGATGAAAACATTAAACAGCAAAATGCAATTCAGTATTTTCAGATGTTGATGGTGAAATCCCAACTGACTTTTAACCAAATATTTTATAAAGGAAGGAAAACAATTAACATTTATTGAGCCTCTTCCTTTGCCAAGTGTTATATATAATTAAAAACCCTGTAAAATAGGCTCTGTCATTATTCACATTTTACAGATGAGGAAATTGTGGCTTAAGTAGGTTAAATGACTTGAAAAATGTCATAAAGCTAATAAAAACAATATATTTAATACTCAAAATTTAACCCAGGTCTGCCTTTCTCCAAATGAACACTTTTTTCCATGACACCGTATTCTAGCCTTAGTATCACAGAATCATGAATTCGAACAAGGTAACTTAAAGTAAGGTTACTATTTAGAAATTTATACTAATTCATCAAATAGAAGTACCTGTAGGTGTTCTATTTGAGTAGATATTCATTCCAATAAAGCTTTCATAGTCAAAATGTTAGTGTCTGACCAGTATTTAGAAATTTGCAAATTCAAAAAATCTAGGCACTTGGTCTTGTTACCTATGAAAATTCATTCATAGGTATTATAACTATAACTATTTTATTCATTTCAAAAAGAAATAGAAATAGTGTTAAACTATTTGGAAAAACTTGTTTAAAAAATTCCCTCTGGTAATTAATGCATGTAAGAATCCTACCAAAAGGTTAAGGAAGTTCAAGATAAATCAATTTGTATCAAGGAAGGAAACTTACTTAAATTGAACATCTATATTCAATAACATGTCTTTGTTTTGCTACCTCCATGCTTGCCATTGGAGCCTCTATCCACTGTGAAATATCCTTGTATGGATATGTGGCATATCAAAGTGACAGTTCAAGCGATTGCTTTCATGCAGCTATGTTGGTGAGTGGATATTCTGATGAGGTCTGAAAAACAAACCTTTGACTCTCAGCTGCCTTATTTCCATGTAATGTATGAAATGGTTATTTTTACCTCATCTCAGAGCCTTGCTTCATGGCTAAATCTTTCACCAATCAGATTCCTACCTCTTGAAGGGAGATCAAAGTAAGGATGTGTGAGCATAGATATTATTATAATCAAAAGCTGTGCTCTATCCAGACCTCCTCTTCAGGAAGAGCACACCCAGTACCAGGTGTGCTAGATAATGGTAGTATCCCTATTGATGGCTCAACAGCTGCTTCCCTCACCGAGTTTGCTCTTGGTCAAAGGAAAGCACCTTTTCCAAGGTTAAGCTTCCTCACAGAAAGCAGCTATTGCCAACGACTGTCTAATGAGGAAATACACACATTTTGGACACCATTGAAAGATCATGCCAGCTCCAGAGTAACCACTAAGATTGAGGCCTCAGTTGCAAATCAACTGCTGGTCAGCTTCTCCCTCTGCTGTGTACTGCCTTCCTCACCTTCTTATATGTTTATTGCCTGAGATTACTTCCCAGTACCCTTTTGTATGGAACCATGCATCTCACAGTCTGTTTCCAGGGAACCAAATCTAAAATGTCACTTGAATTTTGAATGGACTCAAATTCTCTGAGATCTTCCTTAACATTACATTAAGAAATTTATTTTTCTATATAATAGCAGTACATTTTAGGTTTTTTCTTTCTTAATTTGAAAACATACTAGATTTTATCTTCATTTGTAATTGTCTAGTAATTCTGGCTTTATTTATTTGACATGCGTTGTGAAGATTGGGGACAGGGATGAGAACATAGAAGAGTGAGAGGAGGTTATTTTTGCTACAGTTTAGTCCTTTCTTCTCAGTGATAGATGTTGAATGTTTTAATTATTAAACCAGAATTCAATACAAATAGTTTATTATTATAAATAGAATGCCTATGTCCCTTGAGTGGGGAATTCAATCCATTCACATTGATTGATAGAATTGATATGTTGGGTAGTACCTTATTACTTTGTTTTACCTCTTGTAATATTGTTTTATATGAGCTCAGCACTTTTGCTTTTGGGTAGTTTTATGCTGATGTGTGACTCTTGTGCTGATCCATGTATAATGCAGATCTGAGTATTTCCTAAAGGCAGGTCTATTCTTGACAAATTCCTCCAGTGTTTGCTTGTCTGGAAAAGTCTTTATTTCTCCTTCTCCTTCATGTATGAAACTTAGTTTTGCAGTATACCAAATTCTAGGTTGGCAGTTGTTCTGTTTAAGAAAACTGAAGATGAGACCCCAGTGCCTTCTGGCTTGTAAGGTCTCAGTTAAGAAGTCTGAAGTGAGCCTGATGGGTTTTCTTTCGCAAGTTGCTGGGGCAAAAACAGAATCTCCCCCTTCACGTTGACCTTGGCCAATCTGATGACTATGTGTCTTGAAGACTGTCTCTTTGCAATGAATCTCCCAGTTGTTCGTTGAGCTTCTTGTATCTAGATGTCTAAATCTCTAGCAAGAACAGGGAAATTTTCCTTGATTATTCCCTCAAATAGGTTTTACAGCCTTTGTGTGTTTTCTTCTTCACCCTCAGGGATGCCTATGATTCTTATATTTGGCTGTTTTACATAATCCCCTATTTCTTGTAGGCCTTTTTCATTCCTCTTAATTCCCTGTTATTTATATTTGACTGGAGTAATACCATAGAGTTGTCTTCAAGCTCCAAGATTCTTTCTTCTGACTGGTCTAGTCTCTTCTTAAACCTTGCCACCATGTTTTTTGTATTTCCTTAAATGAATTTTTCATTTCCACAAGTTCCATTTTTTTTAATATGTCAATCTCTTTAGTGAACTTATCATTCATTTCCTGAATTGTTTTTCTGATTTATTTGAGTTAGTTTTCCATTTCCCCTTGGATTTCATGGAGTTTCCTTACAATCCATATTTGGAATTCTTTATCTGTCATTTCAATACTTTTGTTTTGGTTGGTATCCATTGCTAGAGAGCTGTTGCTCCCTTTTGGGTGTGTCCTTTTGCTCTGATTTTTATACTTCTGGAGTTCTTTCACTGATTCTTTCTCATCTGGAGCAGCTGTTGCTTCTTATTTTTGGATTTTCTTTGGTTAGATGGAGCTTTTCCCTCCCCCCTCACTCATACAGGTGTGTTTGTAGCATACGTTGGGTAAGAATCTTTGGCTTTGCTTATTGGTGCTTTGATGATACTCTAGTTTCTGGGTGGAGGCCTTGGTTATAGATATCCTTAGTGTTGTGATTTTCTCAGTTGCTAGTTGTTTGTAGGCTATAGCCATGGTGAACTATGTGATTGGGCAGATTCCTTGTCTCTTTTTAATGAGGGAGGATGGAGGTCTTTGAAATCCTTTCCCTTCCCCCAGCTCTGTGGTCTTCTTAACAGTGTGAATTGTATTGCCACACTCAGTTTAATCTCTGAGACAGCAGGTGGTGCTTGTGGTGAGAATCAATCACACCCAGTATGATGAAATCATTGGCCTCCCTGTCAGTAGGTGGTGACACAAGCTGCAGTGTTGATCTGGGGACCTGTGACTGGCTCTAGTCCCTCAGGACAAGAACTTGAATGCCCCCAGTGGTAGGTGGGGCCCTGAAACTTCCAGGTGAGTCCCTATTCTCCACTGCAGAAAAGGTGGGTGGGGAAGTGAGGCTGGTTGGGGTTGGGTTGGATGAGCCTGCCCTAAGGCTCCATAGAAGCCAGGAATGTAGCTGTTTTGGCAGGGGTCAAAGGTCCACTCCCAGCTTTTGGGGAAAGCCACCAGGGAGAGGCTGAAGTGGCCCCACCAAACCAAAAAGCCTGCTAATGGAGATGGGGCCATCTGAGATTCACAACATGGCTGTCAGGAGTGGGCTTCACTGTTCTCTCCACTCCCCTGCTCTGTGATATTCAATGCCTGCCGGCAGGCAGGACCTTAAACTAGCTAAGCTCTCTCACAGTTGAGCTGTAGGCTGGGGAACCCCACCCAGGATGCCAGCCCGAGTTGACAGTATGGCCTTCCTGTGGCGGGAAGGGTGTTCCAGGAGTAGCCAAACCTGGGACCCACACTGCACTCTCCTCTCTGTTCTGCCCACACAGGCTCCCTGGCATCCTGAAATTAGCTTGTAAATCTCCCCTCCATGTGCCCTAGCAATACAATCAAGTCCTGGAAGTACAAGATCTGTCCTGTGGGCCTGCTCCTGAGTTCCCCAAAATCAATCCCTGGCTATGCCAGAGAGAAGTGTGCTGGTCCTAATCTGCCTTTGGGGTGCTCGAGCAGGTTTGATGTTTCTCTGCTTTGTGGTGTGCCCTGCTCTTATGGAGCTGCTGGGCATGCAGCACCAAGGAGGGCTAGTGAGCAGGGAGCTCACAGTACAAGCATCCCTTAGTCTACTGCAGGACTTTAAGAAGCAACAATTTGAGCCCCACTCTCTGTAGAAGCCTCAGTGTGGTGGCTCAATTGTGTCTCCGGGCAGCTGCGGGTCAGGGAGGGGAGGTGGAAAAAAAGAGTATGTATGGAGAACAGCTGCACTTTGATGGTTCCCCTCTTTATAAGGCAGCTGCCTGGAATGTCCTGGCTCCAGGGCCACACAGATCCCCCAGGACCCACTGGACCCCTGTGGCTCCTGCAGTCTGGGCCAGAGTTGGGAAATGTCTGCATGGGAAGGAGCAAACCCAAAACTGAGAGGCTGAAGCTCCCTGGGGAGGACAAAGGCGCATGGTGGGTAGAGAAGCAATATGGTGCCTGCCATGTCGGTTTGGATCTGTGGTAACAGGAAGTGCCCCAGGAGAGCTGGGTGCCTGGTAATTTGTCCACGAGAGGGTCCTGGTTTCCTGGTGGCAGCAGCTTTTGGGCTTATAGGGGTAGAAAGAGGCCACCAGCTCAGAAGCCAGCTGACTGTCAGAGATGTGAGGGTGGGAAAATCAAACCACTCCACCAACCCTTTTCGCTGGACTCCAAGCATCTTGGGGGTTCATCTCCACCACTGTCTTGGTCCTCCTTGTTCTGTTCCACAACTTCTTCCCATGAAGTCCCCACAGGTTCTGGCACCTTTCCCTCAGCATTACACCCAATCTATGATTATCTGTCTATTTGTTTCTCTTTCATCTAAAACTTTTCCTTCCTATTGAGATGCTCTGACAGCTGATGTCTCTGGTCAGCCATCTTCCTGTTGACCATTTTTTGTCTTTCATACCATATTTTTACTGTATCTTTTCTATGTTTAGATATGTTTAAATACACACATACTTAGTATAGTAACATGCTAAACAGGCTTGCAGCCTAGGAGCAATAGGCTATACCACATATTCTAGGTGTGTAGCAGACTGTATCATTTAGATTTGTGTACATACACACTATGATGTTTGAACAACAACAAAATTTCCTAAGTATGCATTTCTCAGAATGTATCCCTGTTATTAAGTGAAACATGACTGTATATACAGTGTGTATATATATATATATATACACATAAAATTTCCACAGCAGGACCATCTATTGAATTGTCCACCAGTTCTCCATTGATGTGTAGTGACACCTCTGTTTTATTTCATGTTGGAAAGTCTATTTATTGATTATTCTATTCAAGTAGTCTATATTTCTGTGCACACCACCTGAATTTAATTACTATACCTTCTTTCGGCAATGATTATCTAGAGTAAATGCCCTTTGTTATTACTCTTCAAAAATTCTTGGTGATTCTTAGAACTGTATTCTTCATATGAATCATAGGTTCAGTTTATTAAAATTATATGAAAATTATTTTAGAGTTTCAATTATACTTTCTTTGAATTTTTAAATAAATTTCAAAAAATATTCATCTTCACAACATTGAGACTTCCCATGTTTGAGTATATGCCATGCATCAGGCACTATTGTAAGAGCTTCCTTTGTTTTAATCCATTTAATCTTTAAAATAACCGTGAGACAAATGCTATTTTCTTCTCATTTACAGTTGAAAATATGGACTTGTTCCATATATAAGCAACACACAGATGAAGACTATGTCTTATTTCTCCAGAAACTTATAGGTTCATGGAAAACAAAAACATGTAAGCCAATGATGTCACTAAAATATAATTATAATGAGTATGTACATGGTAAAATGGAAGCAGAATCAAGCCTTGAGAGAACTATAAGTGTGTAACAAATGGGCAAAGGAAAGGAATTCAAAGTCTAGTGAAGATCATAAACAAAAACCTGAAAGTAGGAGAAAATTGTATATGAATTGGGCACTGCAAATACATGTTTATTCCAGGGTGTGGAAGACAAGGAGTAAGTGAAGGGTGATAAGGGACCAGATGATGAAGGAGCCATCAAAGAAGTTTGAGCAAGGGAATAAGGGTTGCATGTTAGTGTGATAGCACTGTGGAAGGATAGATGGGAAGCGACAAGACTGGAGGTAGGAACAACAATAGAGGAGCTACTGTCACAGCTCAATAGAGAGGTATAGATGCTTGAACTAGGGGTGGCAGTACTGATAGAAAGGAATAAAGATACTGGCAATTTTAAGGATTTTAGAATTAGTAATACTTGTTTCTAATTAGATGGGGGAGGGGAAGGCTAAAACAGTTGCTGGATTTTTCTTGGATGACTTGGTGGGTCATAGTACAATTCACCAAGCTATTCCAAATGGTCCTTTCACAATCTCACTTTGTTGGCGTGTCCTCAGCAGCCATAAGCAGATGCAGTTGCTTACCACCCAATATATTTTATGTATGAATAGATACACTTATGTATATAAATATATATGAAATATTCCTATAAGGACCTGGTGCCCCCTGAAAGCATCAAGACATTGCACAGGAACACATGGATAGAATATGGCTAATAAATAGATTTATTTTAGAGCAATAGATAGTGAAAGGCAGGGACTGCATCCGCCTTATAATTTCACTTGAATGTTAGAGTTATCTGTCATGGGACATTTGAATCAACTATGTAAAAATCTGAGAGTAATACAAATTTACCGAGGACTTACATAAACAGAGAGACCTAGTAAAGACACTGTATAAACAGCTAGTCTCATGAGGACTTGACTGTGAATAAAACAAACAAGGTTCCCCTCTTCATCGGATAATCTCCAGGGTTCTATAATGTTTCATTATATTACATATGTGTAACCCATGCTTTGGGATCACAGAAGCCTGAAAGTCAAAATATTATAGCACCAAAATTGGAAATATTTCTTCAGTTGTATGCTTCCCTGAACTAGAAGTATTTCAGCCTCACTCAATTTCCTCTGAAATAGTTTTGGGAGTCCCCAGGAGATATCTCACATCTACACTGCATACCTGTTCCTTTAGATCCTGTCCTCTGAAGCTCACACTTCAGCTCTCCGTAGTGAATCTGATCACTTAGTGCTGATGCCAAGACCTGCAATAGTTAAGGTATCACTGCCTACCAGAGGTGCCAGTGCTATGGGTGCTTATTGCCTGCATTGAGGCTCCTGATATCTGCCATTGAGGATACTGATGTTGCCCATAGAGCACTCTTGCCTGACACTGCTGAAGCTGTTTGTGTATCATCTTCTTTGAACGTAGAGTCAGCAGATGACTTGTCTTCAATTACAGAAAAAGCTGCTAGTCTCAATATCACTAATGCTTTTCTTCCAGGTTCTTAATGCATTTAATTCTTAATACATAGCAGTTCTATTTTACTGCATGTCCCTAGTACCCAAAATTGATTTAAGAAAACTGCATGAAAAGACAAAAACTACAAGGATGAATGCTATGCCATATTAAGAACCAGCTGATCCCTCAATCGTGACCACTATTCTTAAAAAACAACACAAGGGAATTGACTCTCTTATCCTCTGGGATAATTTGTTCCCAGAACAAAGTTTAATTCTTTATGTATGGAGACCCCTACTTGCTTCTTTCACCTCTCCCAGGAATTCCAAACTAGCAAGGTAAAACAAACAAACAAACAAACAAACAAACAAACAAAAATTTAGGCTACATTTGGGAACTAAGCTACATATTTTGCATGGGAACCACTAAAATTATCCTATATCATAATCCTTAAAATATTAGTGTAGGTCCAAAAGAACTAGGAATAGAGTCTCAAGAAAATATGGCTATATACTTCCTTTAATTTGGTGTTGTAAATTTTTATTGATGATTAAATTTTTGAAGGAGCCATTTGCTGCCATGAAAGACCACTCCCAACAATTTTTTAAAATATTGTGAATGAGAAAAATAATAATGTACGTGATGTGCGTGGTAATACTGTTTACAGGATAAAGTACCCATTTAACAGCCAGCATTCCAGGGGAGGGTAGGAAGGCCTGAATTGTACGGGTTGATGGTTTTCATGTAGATTGGGTTGATTTCTAAACTATAATGTGATATCACTGACCATGGAGTTAGGAAGACGCACTAACTATGGGCTCTCATGGTATGAGAGGGCTCAGGCACGTCACTGATTAAACTTTGTTTTATAAAGCTTTTAACATATCTTTGTTGGGGCAGATGATTTGACCCATGGAATAGCCACACCAATAATTGGCCAAGCCACATATTTTACTATAGAAAGGGAGCATTTTCTTGAAACAGAATTCTTCATCTTCTACCCAGAAGAGTACAATTAACTGCCCAAATTGTTTCTATGTGACAGTAAATAAATAGCAAACATATACAGACTATCAGATTAGTGCATTACCCACTAGTCCCATCTAGCTGAAGATTTTCCAGGAACTAAAAGGAAAAAGAAAGAATATTTCTTACCTTGAGCCATTCAAAGAAAGCGACGTCAATCTCAAGTGGAAATAGAAATTATTAACTGTGAAGTCCCCACTATTTGTGGGACAAAGGTTGCTTCCAGAAACCTAAATCATTGTGTGAAAAGTAAAAGCAGGTGACCATTTCATATTCCTTTACTATGATTCTCTTGCTCAAAAATAATAGCTCAATTCAAGTCATAGAAAGTGAACAAGTACACAGGGGCAATAGAAAGATCTAGCTTTTAAAGGTAGAATCATTTTGCTTCCAAAATACCAGGTGAATGAGTAATCACAAAAGTGAGAGATGGCATATAAAACTGTTAACCTCTAACTACATCTTGGGCCCAATTCTCTCTTTCATAGGAGCAGATGAGCCTTGGGGGGAAAGTCATTGGCCTTGCCCTTCAAATAGGAGGTAAATTATACTATCTAGGTTTTTTAGGAGTTCACCCCCATTTGAGAGATTGACCTGAGATAAACTGCTTGGGAAATAGAATTTTCTTTTGATAGTCTGAGGTTTCTCACAGAGTCCTCTAATACAATTTTCTACAATTCTTTTCTCTTCTTGCTTTCCTAAATTTAGCCATCTCCTCTTGATATACTCTAGGACATAAATTATTGTTAGGCAGAAATTAAATTTAATCTAATAAACTCATACATGCTAGGTATTATTTTTCATCTTGGAACATTAATGTTCAAGTTTAAAGTCCATATCTTCCCAAAAATGCCTGTAAGAAAGAAGATACGGGATCACACCCCAGACACTTTGGCAAAGGGAAGACGTTTTGAAATAGACATACCTTTCAAATATCTCTCAAATTTTACTTTTTGAAAAACTATTTTAATCAAGATTGGGTTCACTCAGAGTTATAATACACCATAACCTCCAGCAACACGAGTAAAGAAAGACTCGTCACAAAAGTAATCTCCTCACAATGGTGGAATTTTTTTGTCTTTTTCCCCCTACATTTTATAATTATGAAATACTTCCGAAGTAAATGAAAGTACAGAAAATATTTTACCTTACCTTCTACTCACTGGCAAGACTTTTTTGTCCTTAAATTATTATAATATTTGTTTCTAGGTATCATTTTTTAAGAAATAAGTTGTTACAGATAAAATCAAAAGTTACAGGGCACCACTGCGGGTTCAGATTTCCTTTCCTTCTACCTCTTTAGAAATAGCCACTATTCTCATTTAGAGGTTTATCACCTCCTGCATATTTTTGTACTTTTACTCCATATATACCTAGAAAGCCAGATGCTTTGCACATTTAAACACTCACATGTGCATGTATATTATACCAAAGAATACACAAAATCCAGTAACCTCCTTTATTGCTCAAAATTATGACAATATATGTCACTCCAGTTAATTTATTTTTCTCATTTGGTAAGTAGGCTATTTACTCCAGGTTTAACCTTGCTAGGTTATATGTGCACAGAAATTTACCCATTTTCTCTAGTTTTTCCAATGTGTTTATATATAGTTGATGATAGTGTCTCATGATCCTTTATATTTCTGTGGTATTAGTTGTAATGTCTCCTTCATTTCTGATTTTATTTATTTGGTTTGTTTATTTATTTTCTTCTCTTTTTCTTCGTTTGCCTACCTAATGATGTGTCAATTTTGTTTATTCCTTAAAAAATAACTTTTCATTTTATTGATCTTTTGTCTCTGTTCTGTTTATTTGTGCTCTGATCTTTATTATTGCTTTCCTTCTACTAATTTTAAGTTTGGTTTGTTCTTGCTTTTCTAGTTACTTAGAGTGTATAGCTAGGGGTTTTTTTGAAATTTTTCTACTTTTTCGATGTAGGTATTTGTTGCCATAAAATTATTTCTTAGTATTGCTTTATCGGTATCCCATAGGTTTTGGTATGTTGTGTTTTCATTTCCATTTGTTTCCAGACATTTTTGTATTTTCTTCTTAATTTCTCCATTGACCCAGTGTTCATTCAAGAGCATGTTATTTAATTTTCATGTATTCATACAGTTTTCAAAATTCCTCTTGTTACTCATTTCTAGTTTTATACCGTTGTGCTCTGAGAAGATACTTGATGTAATTTTGATTATTTAAAAATTTGTTGATATTTGTTTTGTGGTATATTATGTGGTTTATTATGGAAAGTGTTTCATGAGTTGTTGAGAAGAACGTGTATTCTGTTCTGTTGAATGAAATATTGTGTACATGTCTATTAGGTCCATTCGGTTTATAGTGCAGTTTAAATCCAATGTTTCTTTGTTAATTTTTTGTCTAGATGATCTGTCCAATGCTGAAAGCGGGGTGTTTAAGTTCTCAACTATTGAGGTTTTTTTTAAATATAATATAATTTTTTAATATAATATAAGCTTGTGCTTATATTCACTACAAGTATCTTCTCACAGTCTTTGGCTTGATTTTTAAATTTATTATACAGCAAATGTCACTGAGACAAATGATTTTGCTTATTAAAATAAACTTTAGATTTCCATTTCACAATATACACATAACATAATCCAGGTGAAATGTGGAGGAAAAAAGCTTTAAGAGTTTTTGAAGAAAATATGATTATCTTTGTGAAGTTTACATACAAAGAACGCATAAAACAAAAAGAAAGTGACTCACGAATTCGCCACACCAATACTTAATGCTCTTAAAGAAGGACAACAAAGTTGAGACTCTCAACAATGTTGCAAAGTATAAAATTAAAAAATTACTTAGTCTCGAAAAGAAATTTTAAAAACTTGATTTCAAAATTGTCAATATATTCACAGATTATATAGGTGTTGGAATTTAGTTGATAAAATACAAATAATTTAATAAATATACATTCAAGTATTTAAAGGAATAGATGGTATTAGTATGTGAATAGATAGTGAATCTCAAAAAGTGAAAAAGAAACTCTAAAAAGAACTAAGTGAAAAATTCTAGATACAAAAATGTTGTATAATATATAAAACATTCAGTACCAAATTTAAAAACTTTACTGGGTAAGCTTAACAGCAGATTTCGTTCGTGAAAAAGATGATACATTTGCTTTGGGGCAGGCCAATAGAAAACATTCAGACTGAATAAATGGCTGTAAGAAAGTTGTAAGAAAGGTAGATTGGGAGAACTCAAGAAAAAGATGGCTGTTTGAGGAATCCCTTGTAAGGCTGGAGTGAGTCAGCACTACTATCTCCCTGACTTTAGTTGGCCTGGAGCAGTCCAGGTGAAGTTGATTTTGGCCAGAAAATGGAGGTAGATCCCAAATGGTAGCAGTTGAGACAATTAGGCTTTATTTAATTTGTAGTTACTTAATTTTCAGTCATAAAATTCTTAAAAGTATTTTCTTATAATCAACAATGATTTTATTTTTGTAATCACATTCAATTATTCTTAATACAATAGAATTTGAACATATTTAACTATTCTGGTAAATTTCTTCTTTATTTTAAGATGCTGCCATATTTTTAACCTCAATATATTTATAGGTATATTATTTGATTTGCTCTTTAATTTTTATAAAAATTTATAAAAATAAAGTAAGCAATGATCCTAATAAATTACCACCTTCCTTTCATATTATGTATTGTAAATCATCATGTAATTTCTTTTCTGTAGCTGGTTCTGAGGCTATCCTGTACTTTAGCCCCTATTTTTTCTTATTTTAGCTTACACAGCAGATATTATATGAACTGCTTTTTCTACTAGGTCCCATTGATCTATTGTGAAGAATCAGTATTTCTACTGTTGCCAACATAGTGCCTAATATTTTTTCAGCCTTTATTCCTCTTTAAGCTGTCTAACTGAGAAGAGCAAAGCCTAATGATTAAATACTGTCATATTTGTTAGGGAAATTGAAAATGATACCTTTAAATCTTACTTATTCACACTTCATTAGTTTAGAATTTGCAAGAATATGGTCAAGCACTGAGTTGAAGGTTACACTTGCATTACATAAGAAAATTATTAAGGAAAAAAGTTCTAAAAGCATTTCATGATGAAAATGCTGATCAATTTAAAAGAACAAATTTTACATAATTGTAATTTAAACACCATCCAGTCCAACTTAAACTGATGCTTTGATATTTTAATTATAAATTTCTAACCATTGTATTTAGTTAAGGGGTTTCATACTCCTAGAAATTATAATTAAAGTCATCTTTTGAAATTATTAAAAAAAAAAAGAGCAGAGAAATACCTCTGCATGAGCATCTGCAGAATTACCACATGGAGGATATTGTTTGTATGCTCATGTGCCAATAAGAACTTTTGGATCCCTTTAGTAAAATCAAGATGAACAGAATTACTTAAACAAAGAAAGCTGCAACCTAATCAATTATATAAGGATATGTCTAATGCCATAATGTAATAAACCTTTTTACAGCATTCATGAAGAACATAACAAGTTGGATAATAGAAATCTTCTTTATTGTGTTTCCATCCTGTTTTTTGAAATTCACCATTTGTTCACTCATTGATCCTATCTGTGAGTAACAGTGAGACATACTGCAATGTGTGAATACAAGTATCCAGAGAGGTATTCTCTATTGAAAAGGGAGCATACTTTACTAGGCTTTATCATAACCTGCATAATTTTATTTTTAGAACACTTAATCCCTATGTAGTTGCAAATAATGGTTTCCTAAGTTCTAAAATATTGGGTCTGAGGAAGTCTTCATGAGAGAGGATTTTTATGGTTAGTAGAAATGTTTGCATCTAGCTGTAAATATCTTATTATATCTGGAATATGATTTAGTCTAATTTGAGATTTTCAAATTTAAGAGTCAAGTGTTGGAAAAGAGTGACCACAACCAAATGTTGGCCACCTTTGGATCCAACTTGAACAATTAAACAACCTCCTACATTATATATTTTTATTTCTTCTATGTTAAATATTTTTCATACTTAGTTCTTTATTTATAATATGCTTCAAAAAAATCACTGAGTATATTTTGGAAATATATACTGCCAAATACACACACACACACACACACACACACACACACACACACACACAGAGTTTTCACTTGTTAAAATTATCTTTCCTCAAATAGCTGCAATTAGATGTAGTTTTACAAAAAAATATTAACATTCCATAAGTCCATTTTTTCCCACTAATTTCTTTTGTTGTATAAGCTGCATTAACCAAATTTGAAAGCAAAAATCTCACATTGTTTGGAAATTCCCCAAGCTAAGGATAAATGGTAAATTATAAAAGAACCAGAAAGCAAATGGGCACTAGAGAAGAAAGTAAAGGAACGAAATGAGAAGAGAGAGAGTATTTCCATGGAACCTTTGCTAGATCTAGAAAAAGAAGAGAAAATTCCGCGAAGCAAGAATTTTGTGATTTATTATGTGTAGGAGTGATGCTCTAGTATAGAAATAGGATATTTATTTGCATCTTCCAATATATAAGTTTTCCAGGAATTAACCAATTTAATTAGAGGGTGGAATGTCTACAGGCTGAACAATATATTGAACATTTCTTATTTCTAAGTTGCTTAAATATTTTAAATGGCCAAAAGCCTAGCCTTGAATTGGTTGATGGGAAAAAGGTATATCTCTGATTCTGAAACATCAGCGTTCTTTATCCATGTTCCTCACTGATGGAATGTTCAGTAATTGAGACTCAGGGGTTAATTGATTTGACTATCAACTTGAAAGGTAAATCAATCAGCCATATACAGTAGCTGGATCAACTCAAATCTATGCAGCCCAAAAGCACTGCATCTGTAACAACAAATATAATTACTTGTCACTCCTAATTATGACTCAGGGACTTTGATATAATGGAATCTTGAAGTGTCTTCTTTCACTTGTACAACCGATTTGTTCAATTTGTATGTAAGACTCTCCCCACACAGAGACAATTTGACTGTAACTCTGAGAAAAATATTTTTAAAGGAAGCAGTAAAGAAACCGAAAACTAAAGAAGCCCAAAGCTATCTCTGGTCTCTCTAGTCAATTGTTTGTGCTCATTTACACTGTGAAATCATTATAAATTAGTGATTCAAGAACTTTGCTATATTGGGCATGAAAGAGCAAGTGTTCCCAGCACTTAACTCTGTCCTCCAGATCCTAGGGCAGGCTGCAGAAGATTTCCAGATGATTGCAAACGCCATTTCTGTCTGTGTCTTAGTTACTTAGTTGTGTCTAAGTAACATGCAACAAAACGCAATAGTAACAATTGTGCAATTTATTTGTCAATCAGTTAAAATTAAACAATTTCTTTGGGTATCAGTGTCTGGGATTACTTTATTTTTTTAAGTAAATTATTTGGTTTGGCAGTGTTCCTTGACTATATTCGCTAGATAATTTCCTAAAGTAATACAGGCTAGTTTGATTTGGGGGAAAAATAGCCTGCTTGTTCTCACCCCATTATTCTTCCATTTATTATAGTCCTCTGATTAACATCACATTCACTCATATAGGCTAATTGACTGTATAAATCTCTGACCCTGACCTTGACTTTGTTTCAATCTTCTATGCAGATATAAAGGCTTTAATCCAGTTATGCTGCTTGATATATTACTGTTCTTTCTTCCTGGACATGTTATTCTGTGTTTTGGTAAAGTCTCCCTCCAGCTAAGGAGAAGGCTGAAGCCCTCTCCTTTTCCTTGAGATAGGCAGATTTAGAGCCTGTTGGCCCCTGAATTAAAAATAAATAAATAAATAATCTTTCCATCTATCCAGAAAAGAGCTTATTTGCCCAGATTTGGAAATCCTAGAGTGATCTGATCATGTGCATCAGGCACTCTGTTCTGGGAGTTACAGGTGCCCTCTGCAAAACGAGTGCTCTAACTTTGATTCTTCAGCACTAGGCTTTTCCAAGAACTTACCTGCTTATTCTTAACAGCAACTGCTAAACAACTATGGTATACCTGGGTAATTCTTAATGCCTTTCTTGAGAAGCGCCATAAATAATTAGATATTGAACTCTTCCAAGAAGGGTCTTATCTGTAGGATCCAATTTGATCATGTACTCGTACCCTGGTTTCAGGCCAGAGGAGGGAGCACCATCTGTCATATGACTCTTCCTCTTGCCTATTTACTAGACAGTGGTCCTCATGTGTGCCTGTCCCTCTGTCTCTCACCTGACTATGGCTTTGCCCAAGGATGTCTCATCCAATAAAAGAATTTTTCCGCTAACCACTGGCTAATGAAGAGACAATCAGTAGTATACTGATATTGACCAAGGCCTAGTGGTCTTTTAAATGAACCAATGGTAAGAGAGCTACACTTTACAGAAATTATAAAACTGGGCCATATAGAGGCCCATTCAGAACTATTTGGTTCACACTTGCTCTGTGTGCTTCCAACTAATAGACATTATCCATTTTTTTTTTTTTCTGGGTACATTCCAAGAGTCAGGCAACCACAGTCAAAAAGAATCAGCAAAATGAAAACCTTTTTAAATTCTTCCACATGACTAATAAGGAAGTATGATTTTTTTTTTGTTTCAATCACATATATTTGGGGTCATTGCTACAACAGCTTATCCTATGTCTGAACTAATATTCAGGGCTTCTTGTCACTTTTTAAAAATCAGTACATAATCTGAGTTACACCGAGCAGAAATCAATTTGTGGTTACTTGCTGTATCATGATCTTGACAACTGAACATTTATTTTATTCTGGCTTCTTTCAAGATTTTCTCCTTGTCTTTGATTTTCTACAATTTGAATATGATATGCCTGGGTATACCGTATTTTTTGGCATTTGTCCTACTTTTTGTTCTATAAGCTTCCTCGATTTGTGATTTGGTGCTTGCTATTAATTTTAAAAAATCTCATTCATTATTACTTCCAATATTTCTTCTGTTTCTTTCTCTCTTCTCATTATGGTATTCTCATTACATATCCATTAAACTTTTTGTAACTGTCCCGCAGCTCTTGATTATTCTGTCCTGACTTTTTCACTCTTTTTTTCTCTTTCCTTTTCAATTTTGAAAATTTCTTTTTTTTTCAAAGGGGGGGCAAGGGCAACATATGTAACCTAAACATCTGTACCCCTATAATAACAAACAATAAAAAAATAAAAATTTTTTTTAAAAAAAGAGATGGAGGAACTATGATTTTAAAGGTATTCTTCAGGTCTCTGTTATATTCTTAACATTCAAAGAAGAGGACTGAAACATAATTTTTGTTTTGTCACTAGAAGCAAACCCACTCATAGAATCTGGAGTGAAAAATACTGATAATAGTGAACATTTATTGCATGCTTACTATGTACTTACCACTATTCTAAATACTGTACTATATTTCTATTAACTCTCATAATCCTTACAACAGCCCCCTGCCCCACCCAAAGTAGATAGTATTGAGCTACTATGGAGGAAAGTGTGACATAGAGATGTTAAATGTTTTTAAGTGGTAAAGCCACAATTTGATCTAAAAAACTTGTTCTGGAGCTCATGTTTTTACCTGCCTAGCTCAGTACTGTGTCAAAAATAAAACAAAAACTTAATAGGATTTATTTTTCAGTAGCTATTGGCTGAAAAAGAAACCTCACACTCACCAGCTTCTTGTGAGCCTTAGAACTGTATGCCAAAAATTAGTGGTGGAGTTTAAGGCCTTGACAACCATATCTAGATATAAACTAATCTGAAACCATTTAGGAAGCAACAGCTGCCAGGAACGGGAAAGGATGGAGTAGTAATAATTCTGTACATCTCCAAATAGAAATGTCATTTAAAATATATACTTTTTACCTCTTAGATACAAACTGGGCTGGAATTTTCTTTTAAAAATTAAAGATTCTTATGATCGGGCAGCTCTTTCAAAGAGTTTACAAACCTGAACATGCTATAATTCTTTTAGTTACTAGACATGTGGCCGTGAGCATGTTACTTAATCTCCCTGTCTCATAGTTTCATCATTTGTAAAATGAGGATCACAACAGTATTTATAACATGGGATTTTGTAATAACTAAATAAGCTGATAGGTGTAAAATGCTGAGAAAGTTGCCTGACATATGTCGAATACCAGGAAAATATTAATGTGTTCGCATCATTATTGTTATCCAAAACTCCCAACCATCATCAGTTAGAAAAAGACCAATTAAGTAGCTATGATATTGTTCACATTTCTTTTTTTTGCCAGTAAGTACTATATCTTTATTAATAGAAGCATAATATCTACATAACATAACATTCATTTCTCTTCCCTTCCATCTAAATTTGCACTCATTATATCCATTAGTTACATAAATTCAGGGATTTTAATAATTTTTAAAGCTATCACCTTTACGACTGCAAAACACAAATATCTGTTCATTTGCTTTTTATTACAGAACATGAAATTGCAAGCAAATGGTGTCATTCAAAGCCAACAAGGTCATGATATTCTGCTGGTACCAGCAGCTGTCTGTTGCACCTTTGCAACTGCCCAATTCAAAAGAAACTAAAGAGATTTTGCAAATGCCTATATTGTTCCAACAATTTTATTTGTTTGCCAGCTAGGATTGAGATAAAGCTTGTTGTTTGGTATAATGAATCTATGTCAAATCCATTTTCCATATTCCCTTTTCATGTTCACATTTACTTTTTATGCATGATTCCATTACACTCCCTGCTGTCAGAATCCATTGGTTTCTTTTTGTAAGTAGAAAGGGGCCAACTAGTATTCCACCAGTCCTTAAGATCTTCATTTCTTCTTACACATCCCCAGTCTACCCATCCTGATATTATAGGTGGAAGTTTGTTATTATCTTCATGCCAAATTCAGCCTCAGAATTCCAAAGGACAAACAGAGCTATCAACATGCCCCCCACCTCCCTTCTCTCACTGCCTGGAGTTTCTAGTCCATCCTTAGGACTCAGAGCTGTTCTACCAGCCTCCTCAGCCCTGGATAGCCTTTACTCACATTTTGCCTTGACCAATTTGTCAAAGCTTATCTCCTCCAATTCCCATATGTACCACATACTAACTCATTAAATTATTCGCAAGGTTTCAACCTTCCTTTATTCATAGATTTTAAATTTGTGATTTTTCTTCTCAAAACTGATCCTTGACTTACTTGAAGAGAATTCTGATTGTCCAGCCACATTTTCTTTTATTCAAGCTATACTTCTTCAGCTGCCATGGGAACCACTCCTCCAAATTAAAGAGCCTCCAGTGACCTGATTACCCAATACTGCTCTAAAGGACAGTGTCCTTAGAAGCAAGCCACAGCTTAGATACATACTATATATGCAGTTAAATAATCAGTGTTGAGTTAATAGAAAACTTATAAGATCAGCTATTCAAACATTTTTATATGAGAAGCAATATTGCAATATTTTCAGGTGTTTAATGATGCTGCTTTACAAATCATAACTTTTATCCACAAAAGACAAAAAGCACAAAGGAAAGAGAAACTCTCCCATATTAAAAGCATGATGAAACTTTTTTTAACTTTGAAAACAATTATACTGTAAATTGAATAGAGGTTTTCTTATAAAATTAATAACTGATCCAAGGAAGTACCAAAGTTCTGGTACTCTATGCCTCATTTCATAGGATTTGGAAACACAATTAGGTAACATGAACTTCCTGAATATGGGTCACAAACAATTGGCATGAAGTCAACTTGATATATTTAAATTGTATGCAGTCTTTGAAAATTTTTATTGAACTAAGAAAACATGATGTTTCAGGTTAGTTATTATAGTCAATTTTTCTACCACCATTTTGTTGTGAAATAATTATCCATGAATATCTCACCTTTTTGCATGATCTAGATATTCTGAGCAAAGGCATTTACAGTCAATTTAAGAACGTTTTTATATAAAGGGAAATTGCAGGATAGTAAAGTTTAGAGATGTCTGCCTCCCTTGACATGTTGCAGAGTAGCAAAGATAAAGACCTTACCCTGGAGGAGATTTGTTTACACTCCAGAATAAAGATATGGTCTCTCTCTGGAGTGGATGGTCAGCCAGCAGCTCTGTATATGATTGGAGTTTGCTAATTCTGGAATTTCTCTCCTATAATTTACTCTACTGCATGCACAGGTACCATTAGACCTTAAGCACCTCATTCTGTAAGGAGTGGAACTCAGGGAACCAGGGCAGTAGCATACTCTGGAGATGTCTTTGCTGTAAGTAATAAGCTGTCTGTGTCTCTGACCTAGATGTCTTCTGATTTTATGTATATGTAACTCAGTAAATATATATATAAAGCTAAGTATCTATAAGTACACAAGCCATAAGAAAGTTTGGGGAAAGCAACTTTAGATCTCCTGTAAGACTCAAGGGTAAAGGAAACAGTAACTCCCTCTACTTCTGTCTTTCTCTCTCTCTGAGAGAGAGATACTTTTCTACTTAGGTTGAAAGCTTGATAAGATCTAAGAACATTGAGAGTTCTGACTTAATTTTATTCAGATGCAAATTACATAAAATAAAATCAAATCACTCTAAATGTGGAGTTCGATGAGCATTGACACATACACACATGTGCAACTACCACCATAATCATGATACAGAATATTTCCATCACCCAAAAAAGTTCTCTTGTGCTCATTCCCAGTCATTCTCCTCTATAGCCTCAGATAGAGGCAACCACTGATATGTTTCCTATAGCTATGGATTGGATTTATCTTTTCTAAAGTTTCATATAAATGGAATCACACAGTTCACTCATCACAATATTTTTGAGATCCAATCATGCCATTGCTTGTTACAGTGATGCATTCCTTTTAATTGCTGATTAGTATTCCAGTATATTAATATTTTACAATGCATTTAAGCATTCTGCTATTGAAAGACACCTGGGATGTTTTCCAGTTTGGAGCTATTATGCTAAAACTAC
This sequence comes from Indri indri, assembly GCA_004363605.1. Classification (NCBI taxonomy): domain Eukaryota; kingdom Metazoa; phylum Chordata; class Mammalia; order Primates; family Indriidae; genus Indri; species Indri indri. The sequence continues at coordinate 23,595 of RJWJ010006992.1, read as the reverse complement.
TATGATCATTAATCTGGGAGTCTTTGTGTAGAAACAAATTTTATTTCTCTTGGGCAAATACATAGGAGTGGAGTGACAAGGTTGCATGGTAAGTGTAGCTTTATACTATACTGTCAAACTATTTTCCAAACTGGTTGTATCAGTTTCACAAACAATGTATGCACTTTCCACTTCCTTCATATCCTCTCTAAAACTTGTATTGTCAGCCATCTTAAAGCATTCTAATGCGTGCAATAGGGATCCTAGATATTGTCAATCTGCAGTTGGCATCCGTTTCTATATTATTCTAGTCCCCCTACCCCAGACTGTTATGGGAACTCAAAATCTAAAGTTGCTTTTCCCAAATTTCCTTATGGCTAGCCAGCTTGGTACAGTTTAGGTTCTTTCAATGAGATTAACTCCCACCAAATTTGGAAGGTATCAAGGAAGTGGAAACTATTCTTTCCTGGATGGTGCATGTGGTCAAGTGGGCTTGGGCAGCAGCTGAATTCCATGTTCTTCCTCATCGTACCAGGTTCATGGGTATGGAGAAGCTGGTGGAAGTCAAAACAGCAACCAGTTCCTGAGCCCTGGGTTGCAGCTACAGTAGCAGAGTGGTGACCCCCCAGACTTCACTTTTTAAAGAATCCCAATGATTTCAAAATCACTTAAGCCTCTTTATTAAATATTTTTCTGCTTGAAATTCCTAGAGTACTTCCTGTTACCCATACTTTGATTGACTCAATCGACATTAAGAAAGGAAAAAAAGAAGATGAAAGTAAGAATGTCTATAAAATATGTAGATAAGAATTATAAATGTGAATTGGCCCAGTGTTTAGAACTACTCTACTTTATATCTCAGTAAGAGCTGCTTAATATGATTATTTTAATCACTATAATAATTTTTAACAAATATATGTTGGCAATATATTAATGACATTAACATTTTTGAGACTTTACTATGTATCAGGCACTGCAGTAATTAATTCAATGCTTATAAACCTAAGCCAGTCACAACGCAGTCATTGTTATGTTACCTTAAATCTATTTTAATCATTTCTTAGTTTGTACCAGAAAAGGATTAAAATCTAGTTCTGTCGTAAATGAAACTTATATAGCTTCATTTTCATCATGTTGCTTCTCAGACAAAATTTGTCACTAATTATCACCTTCCACCTTATTGGGAAAATAGATATGCACTCTTCCAAATGTGTGACACTCACCTGGAAACTCACCTACTTCCAACTTCCTCTCTTCTCAGGGTTAATATGGAATTGATCACTTTTTCCTTCTACTTAAAAAATCCCTATTAATCATTTAAGATTAAATTAGGCTGACATAGACCCAAAACTCAAAATAGCAGTGAATAAAATAAAATTGATGTGTATTATTAAATTTTTAAATTGACAAATAAAAATTGTGTATATTTATAGCATACAGTATCACGTTTTAGTATAAGTATACATTGTGGAATGACTAAATCAAGCTAACTAACATAACCATTGCCTAACATACTTTTCATTTTTTATAGTGAGAACATTTAAAATCTACTCTTTTTGCAATTTTCAACTACATATTAACTATAATCATCATGTTGTGCAATAGATCTCTTGAACTATTCTTCTTGTACAACTGAAATTCTGCATCCTTTGACCAACATCTCCCCAATCCCTCTAGCCCCCGGTAACCACCATTCTACTCTCTACTTCTCAGTTCTACTTTTTTTAGATTTTGCATATAAGTGAGATTGTGTGGTATTTGTCTTTCTCTGTCTGGCTTATTTCACTTAACATAATGTCCTCTGGGTTCATCCATGGTTTTGCAAATGATGTGATTTCCTTCTTTTTAAGGCTGAATAGTATTCCATTATGTATTCCTTCATTCACTGATAGATACTTAGGTTGATTCCATAACTTGGTTATTGTGAATAATGCTGCAATAAACATGGGAATGCAAACATATCTTTGACATAGTGATTTCATTTCCCTTGGATATATATCCAGTAGTGGTATTGCTAGATCATGTGCTAGTTCTATTTTTAATATTTTGATGAAACTTCATACTGATGTGTATTTCTGTAATGTAAAATGTTTGGATATAAGAATTCTAGGACTGACAAGAAGACTTCACAAAATTATTGGGACTCAGAATATTTCAATCCTGCTACTTAAGAAAAAGGAAAGAATAAAATATCACTTAACTCCAGTGAGAATGGCCTTTATCAAGAAGCCCCAAAATAATAAATGTTGTAGTGGATCCAGAGAGATAGAAACACTCACACACTGCTGGTGGGACTGTAAACTAGTGCAACCTCTGTGAAAAGCAATATGGAGATACCCCAAAGAGATATAAGTAGATCTACCATTTGATCCAGCAATCCCATTACTGGGCATCTACCCAAAAGAACAAAAGACATTCTATAAAAAAGTCATCTGCACTCGAATGTTTATAGCAGCACAATTCACAATTGCAAAGATGTGGAAACAACCCAAGTGCCCATCAATACATGAGTGGATTAATAAAATGTGGTATATTTATACCATGGAGTACTATTCAGCTATAAGAAACAAGGGTGATATAGCACCTCTTGTGTTTTCCTGGATAGAGCTGGAACCCATTCTACTAAGTGAAGTATCCCAAGAATGGAAAAATAAGCACCACATGTACTCACCAGCAAATTGGTTTCACTGATCAACACTTAAGTGCACATATAGGAATAACATTCATCGGAGGTGGGGCAGATGGGAGGGGGGAGGAAGGGATGGGTATATACATACATAATGAGTGCGATGCGCACCGTCTGGGGGATGGACACGCTTGAAGCTCTGACTCGGCGGGAAGGCAGTGGAGCAAGAGCAATATACATAACCTAAACATTTGCACCCCCATAATATGCTGAAATTAAAAAAATACATAACAGGTGTCTTCCACATTTTAAGGATACTTGCTAAAAGTTGCACAGACATCTCTGCTTACAGCCAATTGGCCATAAATGAGCTACACTTAGCTCTAAGGGGATGACTAAGAATTGTAACAGGTTTTTGTTGTTGTTGTTTTCCTCACAGTCATATGTCTAGGTAAATATAGGATTCTATTAATAAATGGAAAATGAAACTTAAAGGACAATTAGCAATAACATTCACACACTTCATCTTTGTTCTCTATACCATCTTACCTTCTAGAAGATTCATTTTATAAAATTTATACAAATTCATCATGAAATATGAGGTTATTACTATGGGGATTCAACTCTGAGCAAGTATGGGAAGTGTTGAAAGTCTACACAAGGCTATTATTTCTGATCTGAAGTTGAGCCTGAAGAGATATGGATGATCTTGGACAGCAGAGGGAAAGGAAAGCTGAGTATGGAGGAGAGAAATAAAAAGCTGAAACCATGAGGATCAGCTGGAACCTGCATCTATCTCTAGACTCTTCTATGACATTTAATTCTAAGTGTGATCTTCAGGAGAAGCTGGCTCTCTTGACCATGCATTCGTTCATATGCCAGTCCCAGAATTTGGAGAAACTGTGGGAGAAAATCCAGCAGGAGAAAAAAGAGCTGCAAGCTGCGTGTTGACCCATGCTAACAAGCTAAGCCAACACTGCCACAGTGCTTGGCACCCTGCACCAACCTTCAAAACATAAAACACAGTCACTGCTCTTTCATGCCTTCCTGCCAGATCACATGCACGTGCATCTCGTAGTCGTCTATAACCCAGACCAAGGCTAGGAAGAGGGTGCTTGGAAAGGTAGGCAGAGCTCAGCTAAATCAACACGTTATGAACCTGTATGTGTTATTAGAGTCTCTCTCTCTCTCTCTCTTTTACTGTTTGTTTGTTTGTTTGTTTGTTTGTTTATTTATTTATTTATTTATTTATTTATTTATTAGAGACAGGGTCTCACTCTGTCACCCTGGCTGGAGTGTAGCAGTGTCATCATAGCTCACTGCAACCTTGAACTCCTGGGCTCAAATGATCCTTCTGCCTGAGCCTCATCAGTAGGTGAGACTAGAGGCACATACCACCACTCCTGACTCATTTTTAAATTTTTGTAGAGATGGATTCTCTCTATGTTTCCCAGGCTGGTCTTGAACTTCTAGCCTCAAGCAGTCCTCCCACCTCAGCCTCTCAAAGTGCTGGGAAAACAGGAGTGAGCCACCATATCTGGACTAGGGTCTCATTTTTAAAAACATACTTCTTCAAGATTTCTTTTCATGACTTCCAAGACTAGATTAAATGATCCACCACAATGCTCTCGAAGCACCATGTGTTTAAACTTATCCTAATATCTAACTCACAGTTTGTCTGTTTGCCTCTGTAATACAAATATACAATAATAGCCCTGAAAATATGGAGTCTGCCTGGCACCAAATAGGTACTGAATGTATGTATGCTAAATAAATAAATGAATATTGAATGATTCTATTCCCATCTCATTAATGGCAGAGAAATAATCATTTATTAGACAGCAGTCAAAAATATCACACATAAAATGATTGTGAATTCTATTCCAAACACAGGAATACAAGATGTATGTAGAATAACCAAATACAGTAAACGTCTTTATAAGACAAAAATAAAAATATGTGATTGTATTAGAAAGAAATCAATTTAAGGCTACGTTATATTTACTTTATAAAAGTAGCGTAGAAGGTATTCCGTATCTGTAGAGAAAGGCGAGTGCTCAATAAGAACAAAAAAATCATCAGTATGTTGAGTGTAACATAGAATTAGTTATATTATTTAAAAGCCTCTCCTTATAGTTTTGTGAGAAAAGTACGAGAGCATACAAAGTCTAAAAGGCATTTTTAAAGTTTCAACTGAAACACTGTCGCTTGATTAATAATTGATCCAAAGGACAAATTGATTAGTAGATATTCTGCTGAGATAAAGATGAATGAGGAAAGGGAGTCAAATGAATCAATAAAAATCATGTATATGCAAGGAGCAATAGAGTCAAAGGCATGAGACAGCTGCAGACTGTTTATTAGACAAAGAGCACTGAGCTATAAAGTAAAGCTACAGAGGAAAGGAAAGATTTGAGCTGGCTTGCAAAAGATTCTCTCTGTGATAGGGTTAGTGTGATACACAGGGAGATTGCAACCACATCAGAAGCGGGATAATGAAAATGAATGTGTCAGGATGATGATAATTTTGATTTGGGGTAATGGACTATCAAAAGCTTTATAGATAGGGTTTCTAAATATTTTTCAGTAAGAGGTGAGAAGTTCCTCTGCTTACCAGAAGTCGTGTGATAGAGCAAAGATAGTAGGATAGGATCCAGGTAGAGAGGAATGTTCCTGTGTGTGTTGGGTGAGGGGATGCTAAGGAAACTTTTATAAAATTTTTGCTAATGTTTTCCTAGCCAACCTCCCTACCATTGCTATATCACATAATATGATAAACGTTTATGAGATACAAAGAAAATGCCGTATTAGTATTCCCTACTATCTTTAAACATTAAATGCCAAGGAGTCATGGGCCCTAAATTTTTTCTTGATGTTATGGACATTTTTAGCTACCATTTCAAATGCCCATGAGCCAAGGAGGGCAAAGTTAGCAAATATATTCCTTCAATCATTCACATTGATGGCTAATTGATCAATTAATAACTACTTAAGTTTTATCAGTTCAAATTGTCTAGACTTCCCATTGTTGTTTGGAGGTATTATTTGTCCACTTTCCCATTTTTCTCTTGGTTGAAATCCATTCTAACTAATCTAAAAGAAAAATATCTGAAAGAGTGTATTTGTGGTAAAAAAAAAAAAAAGACTTAATATTTACTACAAATATTCTCTCTAAAGGCAAATTACCAGTGTGTAACTCTATAGCATTTCTCTTTGCTCTTCAGACATACAACAGTTTTTGTTTTGTTATTGCTTCTAATGTTTGCCCTACAAAATAGAAAAATGGAACTTTGAGTTTGAAAAGACCACATACGTGTTTTTAATTGAAAAAGGATTTATTTTAAATATTCCCTCAAAATTAAATTTTTTCCATCTTATCCCACTTAGAATAGTTTTTGGAATTTATGGAACTGATTTTATTGAATTATTTTGTTTTCACAGTTATTAATTGTGAAAGAATTAACTCTTTTGCAGTTTCTATCACATAGATGTTTTCCTTTCCAAAGGGTAACTTCCATGAAAAAGAGTAAAACGGAGACCAATATGGTAGGTTATTTGTGAATTTCAACCTAGTCCAAAGACCTTTGCATATTTGTTAGATATTAGATACTTCTCTACCTATCTCTACCAAATAAATGAGTGTTAGATGCAATGAAGTGTTTTTACTTTAAAGGAAATTCCCTTCTTTATTATCTCATGAAATTATAAAGGATAAACAAATATGTCAATATAACCACCAAGCAAAATCAAAGAGTACCCTCTTTACCAGGATATCTGGCCTCTATTAGTTTTCTGACATCTGTAGAGAAAAATATTTCTAATTAAAAAAGGAAAAATGCAAGGAGAAAAAAGTATGCTTGCCGCATAAAAATTATATTCTTAGAGCAGTTACCAATGTATCTGCTTTCTCCCTATAGAAATTTTTGTACTTTGTTGAGCTAAATTTTTATAAGCAAAATGAGTTGCTAGGCTCAGAGATGTAAAATCTAGGCCATGGGATTGTACAAAGCATTAAATTTGAAATGTCAGTGTGACTTAGTTTTTGCTGAAAAAAGTTTTGTCATGTTTTCTGACTTGTATTTCTTAAGTTTTCCAATGTATGGAAACATGAGTTGACTTGAAATACTATATATTAAAAGTTTATACATTAAGAACTTGTCTCTTTCAGCTTTGCCTCTACTCCTATCAAATGTGAACTTTCCAGTTTTTCATGCTGACTGCATATTGAGCAATATGCCTTTATGCTACTGTGGAATCACCCTGTCATATACTTAGCAAATGAATTACTATCAAGATGGGTTTTCATCTTTGAAAAATGAGCTGTGATTTTTTTAATAAAAAATAAATTGGGTATTATTTATTACATTTGACAAGCTTCTCGGCTAGGCAGCATTTAGTGATATCCACAGATAGAGAAGATTTAGGTAGCATTCTTTAAATATATGAGTCCCTAGTAAATTTTTGGGACTCGACACTATTTTTAATTGCTAGTTTTGCTCCCACCTCTGAACAATGTCAAAAAGTGAATCAGTTAATTAAAGGGTCATCAGCCAATTGAAATATAGTAACAGACATGTAATATCAATTAACTAAATGGTACTTTTTTCTTTGTACCTTGATACATTGAATAGGTTCGAAAATGAAACAATTAGCTTAATATATTTTTAAATCAACTAACAAAATACTTTATGATACTTAAAAATTTACCGTATTAAAATTTTTAAAATGGTTTCTAACATGGAAATAAAATAAAACATACAATTATTTGTTCTATTATTTCATAATAGGCAACATCACTTTTAAAACCTGATGGATACAAAATAATTTTCTGCTGTTGAGTTATCAATCCAAAGTTCACATTTCTATAAGAATTAGCAGTGATATAAAAAAGACCCTAGAAATGAACACATCTGCTTGAAATATTAATACCACAGAAGACCATCCTGTTAGGCCGATGCTGTACCTCTCCAAGTATATCCTCTAAATGGATTACATCCACAAGTGAGAACTACCAAACATCTAGCCTTTGTCAGGGAAAGATGGATAGAAGAAAATATTCAAAGTTAAATAATAAAGACAATCTTTCTTTTCTTGGGGTGGTGTTATGCTACTTGATATGCTAAAAACCATTAATGTAATGCTATACAAGATTTTAGAAAGCTTCAAGTACAAAGTGGAATTCTAAAGAAGAGAGGTAGGAGATTGTGAATAAGACAAAAGTCAGGATAAGAGGACCACACATTTAGCAGAAAATTATGAGCTAAATGAATGAGGCTGACTTACCTATATTGTTATGCTTTTTTTGACTGACAGATTGCTTTTGTACTCCACCATTTTAGTAGTTTCATTCTTATAACCCTGGAGAATGCTTTATCTGTTGTTGAATGTCTATGCCCTACTGATGTTACTATGCTGCCCTTACAAAGTGGACTTATAACCTTGGAAAATTTTGTTTGCTCTTGATGAAGATGATAAGAAAAAAGCTTCCCTATTACCCTGACTACGTACTGAAGGCCACAGAACATAAGATACTGCTAAGCCAAAACAACTTTAAAAGGGTTTCCAACCTGTAGGAAAAACTTAGAGTAACAGGCTTGAAACAGAAAGAATCCATACTTACTTAACAAGGCCAAGATTTTAATGCACCAAGTGAAAAAATAAACCTAAGGGAAGGATGCAAACTAGCCCAGAGAGAAAATAGCCGTATCATGTACCTGTGTAATTAGATTTGATTGGTGAAATGGTTTGAATTTAAAAAGTGCCATGTATTTTATTTTGCTATGTAAGTGATCACTGCAACTAGAGACCAAATTAACTTTTCTGGAAGTTTCTCTCCTTACCACTCAAATTGAATCTGCAACAGTGGATGGGGAAACTGCCAAGCCTACTCAAATGCTTTGTTCTCTCTACATGTCAGTCAACAGGCCAGAAGCATTTTGTAAACCCACATGGAATGACACCTATAAATGATGCTTGTTTATCAGAAACCTCTGTACTGGAAACTTTTATAGAAAACTATATGTCTTTCTTCTGGACCAAACCAGAAACTCTCTATCCACTAGGAAGCTTCTTAAAGTTGGGATCATGGTGAGTGCCACTGGGCATTCCCTAAATACCTAGTAGAGTGTCTTTGCATGTGCGGGCACACACACACACACACAAATTTGCTGGATGAATAAATAAACACATGAATTTTCTGGCCTAAATTATGTTTTATATGACTTGAAGTGCAATGATGAAAAACGTTTATAGTAATAATAAAAGCAACATTCTTCCTTTCCTTCTGCCCCAATGGCAATAAAAGATAACCCAGACCAGCTCTCCCGAGGCGGCCTTTAGAGCGACTACCTGTCCGACCACGTGTCTCAGCTTCAAGTCACATCCTTCAAATACTCAGAATTATACAAATCCACATCCTGACTACGAATGACACAGGAAATGAAAAAGTATTCTAAAACAAAGTGAAGTGTGCGCTCAGTAGCTCTATTCTAAATAAATAAGGAAATTCAGATTTAGTAGATGCGTGTTTCCAGAATATCGATACCAGAGTGAATAGTTCATAATACTCATTATTCTCTTATAAAATTATTCTGACATCAATAGTGCTACATCCAAAAAATATCAAATCTAATTGGAGAGAAGATGTGAGCACAAACAATTGTGGAATGTTAAGTAGCAATACAATATCAAACAACAAAGGAGAGACAGTTCAAGATCATAAAAGGCTTAATCAAGGAAATATCATGATTATATGGTCCATATCAATTCTTTGCCAATATCCCTTTTCTGGACTCAGGTATTCTTCCATCAGCAATCAAGTACAAAATGTATAAATGTCTGGAGGTTTTGTGTTTTTCAGTTCTAATGTAAATTCATTTCTTCCATAGTTTCTCTATATCAATCTTGGAGATTGATATGTCAGGTTGATCTTATCTCCTATCTCTTATCCCCTTATTTGTTCACTCTAAGGGAGAAATAATTATATTATTTAATTAGTTGCATCTGCCCATAATTTTCCCATAGCATCACATAAATAATTGTTGCTTTTTTCTTCACCTTACGTTGTAATTCTTAAAAAAGGTATTTATTGACATAAGTTTTGTATAATTTTTATTTTATTAATTACCTTTGCTTGTCATATTAATTTGTATTTTTTCACTTAGTTCTGCCATATTTTTATTTCTTCTCTGTACCCGAATTAAATTACCATGTGGATTTAAGCAGAAAATGAAATATTTATCTGTGGAGCATCTATCAAAAAGCTTCTGTGCCAAATTAATTATAAAAGCAATTGGAGATTATGTTCCTAAACTATAGCTGCATAATTCTTGCAAGGCAAGGCCTTGTTCAACAATTAACAACAACCCTTGTTCATTAATAACCTTACTCCAAGGAACTCAAGGGGAAACATTACTATATTCTAGTAAACAGTCACAAAAACCAGATTTTAGTCTCAAGGTAGCTGAAATCATACATCATTTTCTACTTATTAAAAAATATTTGGGGCAATGATTTGATTACTTTCATTATCTGTATCAGATTTTGTAAAGGCTTAAGAAAAGGAAAAATAGACTTTTAAAAAACAAGAGGAAAAATCATGTAGAAATAGATGATTCCCTGGTATGACAAATAGCCATAATCACACATTAAAACGTGTAATAAAAGAGCTAAAAATCCCATCTTTATTCAAAGTTTAGAGATAATATTTTATGAGTGATTCATTGGTCAGCTGAACCTTTCCTGGGGACAACCTCTCTGTTTTAATATTAATTGAAGTTGCCAATCTCTTATCTGCAATTCTGATACCAAAATCTCAAAAAATTGAAAAAACAATGTAACTTACCTCGAGGTAATACCTATGCAATCCAAATTCATTTAACCTGATTTATACTGACATAAAATTATTTATAATATTTATTTGTCCTATTTAGTATGAATATTCATAAATTTCTCAGTAGAAATACTTTATTAATATATTTGATTATCAAATGCTATTGGCCCTTGCCGTTGGTATTACATAATAGACAATATATGCATAATATCAGCTATCCAAAATTCAAAGGCATGTGAATTTTAAAACACATCTTGCTATAAAGACATACATTAATATTTTAATTTATATAGCAATATACAGTTTTCAAATCATTTTAACTTGCATGATTCTCTACAGTATTGAAAATACTGAAAATCATATACATTTTCAGAATAAGAAATTGAAAGTCTGGGCAGTTCAGTGGCCTCTCCAGAGTTATGAAGCCGGTAATAGCCTGGCCTTGAACCCATGTCTGAATAAAAGTCCAGTCATATCTTTGATTGAACTCACTGAGTATCTACTATTGAGAATGTACTATATGCTGGGGTGTTCTCTGTTTTCCCAAGTCTGATTCATTATCTAACGTTGTGTATTTAGTACTTGAGAAACAAAGCTGTTCATGGAGTTTGAGGAAAACTTTCTAACTTTGGTAAATATCAATGATTGTTAAACACGAATTTAAGTATCTCAGGCGAAGTTGTGGTCTCCTTGCCATTTTATCATTCAAATGCTGACTCTCATACACTCCCCACCAGTCAAGCGATCTGACTATCTATTGAAATCCCTCTTTTTTACAGATGTTTCTGATGTTTTTAGTTACCAACCTTTAAAATAAAAAAAAAAAAAATTATTTTTCCATTCTGAAATAAATTTCTGATTAGTTTTAGGAAAGTTCTGTGTAGTTTGCCTTTGAACTATGTATTTTAAAACTGTATCATATTTATATCTAAGATAGACATTGCACTGCAAAGTATGGAAATTCATATTATTGGATCCTGTAAAGTTTGATTTGGGTTTTCAGTTTTTTTGTTTTTTATAGAAAGTAGACCATGTAGGCTAAGTAATTTTTTTTTTTTTTTTTGTAATGGACAATAAGAGAAATGTTCCAATTTAAATAGCGGGTTAATCAATTCACTAAAGACAAGACATTCCTCCAGAATAAGTCTCTACCCAACATTTGTGCAGTGTTTCCCACTCTCTTATTCCTCTAGTATGGGAAGCCCTGCTAGGGCTGCTCTCAGCTAGGCTCCGCATCACAGAATTCCTGAGTTGGAAGTGTTCTTAGAGATTACTGACCTTTAATGACCTTATGAACAGAGGCCCAGAGAAGATAAGAGTCTTGAGGTTGGTTACATAAACAAGTTACCAAGTAGAAGTATTTGAATGACACAAAAATACCCAAGCCAAGAACTTTTTCAAACTACTGACTGGAGGGGGAGGAGAGAAAGACACAAAGTTTGAGTAGATAGTAGGATAATTGGGGATTCTAGAATGCTAAAGATGAGAAAAATATTTAACTTATTTCTTTCTTTGTAAGAGAAACCATTTGAAATATAAAGCATAATGAAGAAATAGAAAAATCAAAATTTTATTATTGTTAATGAGCTAGCTATCTCAGCTAACAAAATTTAGATTATAAAAGTGGATTAAAAGTGAATTAAATTTAGAAAAACCAAGCAAAGTGGTAAGGTAGGAAGCACAAACTGTAAGGCCCTGTCTAAATTTACCACAAACCTATTTTTTTAAATTAGCAAATGATCTGTCATTCTTAAATCTCCATCATTCCCTGTTATTTTACATTTATCTTCTGTTTGTTTTTCTATTTATTTATCTATTTTATATGTCTCCAAATGTACATGATTTTCTCCCAAAGTATTTGACTCTATCTTCCCTAAGTAAAGTGTGGTTGACACTTACAAAGAACTTGAAAGTGAATGGGGAAATTGATGAAAACAGTATTTTGAAAGGTGTTCTCTCACAACAGATTAATGAATGATAGGAAAGGCTTGCACAAGCCAGGCACAGTGGCTCACACATGTAATCCTAATACTCTGGGAGGCCGAGATGGGAAGATTACTTAAGTTCAGGAGTTGGAGACCAGCCTAAGCAACAGCGAGACCCCCGTCTCTACTATAAATAGAATAATTAGCTGGGCCACTAAAAGTAGAAACAATTAGCTGGGCATGGTGGTGTGCACCTGCAGTCTCAGCTACTTAGGAGGCTGAGGCAGGAGGATCGCTTGAGCCCAGGAGTTTGAGGTTGCAGTGAGCTAGGCTGACGCCACAGCACTCTAGCCCAGGTGACAGAGCAAGACTCTGTCTCCCCCAAAAATATAAATAAATAAATAACGCTTGAACATTTATATTTACATAAGGTAGGTGCAATGTCCATGAAGATGGTAGTGGTGAAGAAAAGAGCATATGGAAGTGGAAATAGAGACAAAAGAGCCAGTGAGCCTCCTCCTGGAATATGGAGCAGAAGTCTCATTGAGCAACCTCCCTGCACACCTGGTAAATTCCTCTGACCCGGACCTCTGTAATACTCCTTTGGTTTTTTCCCTCACTCCTTTGCCAGTCTTCTCAGGAACTTTCCTGGTCTTTTTCTTCTACCCTATCAGATGTTGATACTTTAGACTATAATAATTCCTCTTTGCTGCTCTCTCTTCTTATTCTAAGCCTTCACTCTCCTTTGGGAAGATTTCGCCTCTTCATAGGTAAAACCATGCACAGAGGTAGAAAATAGTTAAAAAGGAATGATAATGAGAATGCTACATGTCAAAACTTGTGATATACAGCTAAACTAGGACTTGAAAATTATAGTCTTAAGTGTTCACATTAGAAAATGACAAAGATAAAAATTTAAACTGTTAAGATTATCTTGAGAACTGTGAAAATAGATGACATAAAAAAACCTAAGAAAATAAAAAGAAGAAAATAAAGATAGTAAATATTAATGAAATATTTACTAGGGACATTAAATTCAAGATTGTTATATTGTGCTTATTAATTGGAAATATTTTCAGTATGTAATATCTATATCTGTAGAGATACATAAACTCTAAAGAGTTTAGTCCACTTACATTTATTGTGATTACTAACACATTTGAATTCTATCGACCATTCTGTTTTGTACTATTTATCTTGTATTTTTTTTCCTTAGGGCCTTCCTTTGGTATTTGCATTTTTCCACTTCATCCCATATTTTGTTTGTACTCATTTATATGTTATGTTTTCTATATCTATACTTTTAAATATTTTTCAAGAAAATTTAACATGTATATTTACCTTAACAGAGTTTAAACTTAGTCAACATGTGTATTCTCCTCCTGAATGAAATGAAGACTTTAAATGCCTTAATTTTAATCACTGTAATTTCTGTCCGGTGTTTGTATTAATATCATTCATTAACCCTACACATTAAGCATTCTTCTTCTTATATTTTTTTGTATGGTCAGCATACATTTAGATTTACCATTAGGATTACCATTCTCAAACCAGTCCCCTGGCATGCCGCTTAGTGCCTGGTCACATGTCCACCCTGGAGATTTAGCCTCACACAAATCATATACATTAAAACGGGGGAAGGATGTTTGCCCAAAATTGAAAAAAAATCTAGATGCCGATAGCAGAAAAAGGGAGAATGGACTCTGGACAAGCACAAGCAGCAGCTGCCCACTCCAGATGGTTGGAAGAGATCCACAGAAGTCCCCTCACCAACATTCGCTACATTGTGTCTGGATTTAACCAGAGCTGGCCTGTCACTTCTCATATTAGGCATCCAGGGTGTTCAAATTTCAGGAGTTTCATAAGATGGGGAAATGAGACCAATGACTAAGTAGAAGTTACAAGACCAAGTTGGACTATTATGACTATAGTTCCAACAACTTCATGAAAAAAATCAAAACAAATCCTAAAGCAAAGAAATGCTCTGGAAGAGATTTAGCAGGTTAGCCATTTATATTGGTGTAGGCTGATTTAATCAGCTGCTGCCACCAGAGAGGGAAATAACAGAGAATTACAATTGTTGAGAAAACCATCCACCCTGGTAGACTTGAACCATCTTTTCTAATGAATGTGTCAAGTAACAGGCCAACAGGCTATGAATAAGGCTGTTTACTTTACAGGCTCTGAGCCTGTTTCTCAGTGGGTCTGCCTACAGGGGCCTTGTTTGTAAGATTTGCCTAAAGAAATAGGGTAATGTGATTCTGAATGTGCAGAAACACATATTCATTAGAGAGGTATAAAATTGTCTGAATTTTTTTGTAATGGGAATTTTCATAAACTTTAAGGTGTTTAGTCATTGCAGGGCACTGGCTTCTTCCTGCACTGCAGAGGAGCTATTAAGAAAATGATTTAAGCCTTTGTGGGTAATAAAGTCTTTTGTGTCTATTAGTGTGCTTCTAATTGCATATTTAAAGACTGAGAGACTTGAAGTGATAGTGCTACATACCCAATGACCAAGAAAAGAGCAATAGAGACAGCATGGTCTGTTGGATTAAGAACCCACAAGGCTCCACCACCCACCCCTGCTACCAATAGAAAGTTGCTCAGCTGTGCTTTGCCTGAATTCTTCCATCTGTACAAAGGCATAAATTACTGGTAACATAATGACAATAGTAATGTCATACAGTAGATGTAGACATGTTATATAGATATACACATATTTATTATTTATAGTGCCCTTATGTGACTATATCAAATATGAAAATTGAATAAGAAAAAAATACGTGCTACTTGGTAACTTGGGTTAAGAATGAAAGTATGAAGCATGATTATTAAAGGAAATGAAACATTCTGCTGCTGCAAGAGGAACGAATTGAGAAGACAAATTATGGTCATCTTATGAACAAACCTAGAATTAAAATGTCCCAAAATTCATATCGCTGAACTCTGAAGAGCACTTGCTGTGCAGGTTGTCTGAGTCAATGCATTCATCATTCCAGATACATCCACTGCTTACAGTGCAGGCCCTTTTTAAAGAGGAGCTAATAATACAATGGTTGTTGCCTACCTGGCTTCTGCAACTGCACTCTTTCCTGATACTCCTTCTACTCCTCTTATTGGCCTTTTAATAGCTTCTCTTCCTCTGCCTGGCTCTTACATGCTAAGAATTTTCCTGGGCTTCCATTTTCAGGCCACTTTTCTTGTTGATCTAAACCCTTTCCACCAGGCAATGCCAATCACATCCATGATTTCCAATCCAGCTCTATGCTACTGGCTCCCCAGATGAGTCTTCCACATCCATTTCACCAGTTGCTTCCTTGAACCACAACCCTGCAGGACTCAAAGGTAGTTCACACTCTAGCCACATTCCATGAATCTCATTATTGTCTTCCCTTCCCCTCCTCCTAATATACTATTCCTATGATCCCTATTTATTAAGTAACAGTCACTCAAGCCAAATAACATCTCCCTACACAGGTATTCTATCTACTCTCAACATCTGCAAATGATATATTCTGCTCAGATCAAAACACATACTTCTCCATTTCTGCTACAAATGCCTTAGCTAACAACCTAATTACTTCTTACCTACCTTACGTCTGCACCTACAGTCTCTTCTCTCCAGTCCACCACTCTATGACCTTTTGTTTTCCTAACTGCAAATCTATGTCACTGTCTTTTATAAGTTTCTAATACCTTTCCAATACCTACAGAAAACAACAACAACAAAAAACCCAAAAAACTCCAAGCTCTTTAAGAAGTTATGCTCAGCTTCTCCACCTAGCCCAAAATGAGCTCCTTTTGAACTCCTTCCTCCACACTGCACTAGCTCTTCAGACAAACTTGGTTCTAGCCCTGAGCACAGCATACTTATCTATGGAGCCGTGACTTTATCTGCGGTGCACTATCTGACCTGCCTTTTCCCCACCTTCTTCTTGAAAAAAGCCTACCCATTGTTCAATATCCATATTAAATGACATTTCCTTCCCTATTAGTCCACTAATCATTGCTTCCTTCCTTCCTAGATTTCCTTTTATAGTCACATTGTTAATTAGCATATAGCATTGAAAGTTTCTTCTGGCTTCTCTCATTTTCTCTTACACTCTGAGCTTCTCAATGGTAAAGATAGTATCTCATTCATCTGCTATGTAGGGACCCCCTACGAAGCACTGTGTATGGTATCTTCAATAAGAAGCAAGAGAGTTTGGGCAAGTATAACAAAAAGTTTGAAAATTTTTGAAGTTAATCAGACGACTAGGTCCATGTGTGAAATCACTAAATATTTTGTTGACCCTGAAAAATAACCTTTATACTTTTCTCAATCTCAATTTACTCATCTGTCGAAATAGAGGGTTGGACCACGTGTCTTCTAAGGTATTTCTTAGCACTTTTATCCTACAGATACATAAATCAATGATTCAGAGTTGAAGTTTTATACCTACAAATGCCTTTTTAATTTCATAGAGAATTACCATATTAATTCATGGGGAGACAATATTGTAAAGAGTCAACTCTTTCCAAATTAGGCAGTAGTTTTTTTTTTTTTTGAAACAGAGTCTCAGTCTGTTGCCCTGAGTAGAGTGCAGTGGCATCATCCTAGGTCACTGCAACCTCAAACTCCTAGTCTCAAGGAATCCTGCCTCAGCCTCCCAAGTAGCTGGGACTACAGGCACTTGCCACAACCCTCGGCTAATTTTTCTATATTTAGTAGAGACAGGGTCTCACTCTTGCTCAGGCTGTTCTCAAATTCCTAAGCTCAAGCAATCCTCCCTCTTTAGCCTCCCAGAGTGCTAGTGTTACAGGCATTAGCCACTGTGCCCAGCCCAAATAAAGCAGTAAATTTAATGTGATTCCAATCTCAAGAGGATTTTATAATTTATATCAAATTTATTATAAAATTTAAAAATTTATAATAGTATTTGGATTATAAGATTTATGTGACAATTCATATGTGATAATATATAAAAAAAATATATATATATTTAGAGAGACTAAAAGAGAGATTATAGCATTTTTGAAAAATAAAAAAAAGATTATTGGGAGTGACACAAAATCGCCCTGCTAGATATTGAAATATTTTATAAAATTTTAACGACTTAAGCACTATAATATTGCCATAGCAATAGACAGATAGATTGCTGGAACAGAATAGAGAAGAAAAAATTGATCTGTGCCTACTTGGGAATTAATAATAGTATAAGATTCACTAAGCAGTAATCAAAGAATGAGTTAGTTAATGTATGTTATTAGGAAAATTCATTATCCATATGAGAAAAATAAAATTGCATAACCATAATACAACATATCCAAAAATATAATCCAGATGAATGAATGGCCTAAAAGATGACAGATAAATCTTTTCAATGAGTAGAAGATACTATCTCTTGATAACATTTTTATAGTGCTTGCTATATCTTAAACACTATTCCAAGTGCCGTACAAACATTAATTCTATCAATAACCCTATTACCCCATAAGGGAGGTAAATTCAATTATTATTTGTATTATTATTCTATTTACAAAAAGATAATTATGGTGCAGGGAGATTAATAAACTTACTTAATGGTCATAGTTAATAAGGGACAGAATTAGAATTCAAAATTAATCACTCTTGACTCAGTATCTGAGCTCTTATGCACTCTGCTAGCCAGGAGAGAGAGAAGGCTTTCAAAACAAAACAAAACAAAACAAATAAACAAAAAATAACTAAAAAACCCTCAAAAGCACAAATAATAAAGATGAGATATAAATTTGACTGAAAGCTTTTTTTTATTTTACAACAAAGTCAACTTCATATTTTAAAACAAACTGAAGCTGGGAGAAAATGCTACACAGATAACGTGTAAATAATCATTCTACTCATACATAGAAATAAAAAAAAAACCAATCTATCAGAAAGTAGGCACAGAATATGAACTTGTTTTAGAAAATGCAATTTAAGTATTTAATCAATAAATAAAAATATATTCAACTTCACCATCACTGCCAGTGGCATTGCCTTGCCTCACCAGGCAAATTAAAATTAAAACATAGAGATAATTGTTTTGCCCACAGATTTGAAAATAAATTAAGATATCAGGACAATGTCGCATGTTGGCAGGTACTTCCTGTGAGAATAGAAATTGATCAGCCAATCTGGAAAGCAATTCAGCAAGATGTAGAAAAGTTGAAGATGTGAATGCTGTTTAAAGAAAAAATGACCTAGCAATTCCCCTTCTTGGCATCTACTCCTCCGGAGATCACTAGCACATAAAATAATAAAACATGAACATAAACATTCACTGTCACGTTGTTTGTAGTAGAGTGATATTGGAGACAATCTAAGCATCTATCAAATGAGAACTGGATAAATAAAAGGCGACATATACATATAAAAAATTATATAACAGTAAAATAAATTAGCTCAACATAGATAAATCTAAAAAAAATTTTGTGTGTAAAAACAAGAGTTATTCACTGATGTATAAAACATAATACAATTAAGGTAAATTTATAAATCACATGAAACAATATTACAAGTTCTCTATCCATAGCATTTATAAATTCCATTTTTAAAGGAGCAGAATAATATACACCAAAGTTATGATATGGTTATGTCAAACGGAAAGAGAAGAGGATAGATGGAGGTTGGTTAGCTTTCTCTACAACATTATAATATTATTAAGATATTGTGTTTATATATTCTTACATAATTTTGAAAAAGTATATTAAAATAAAGTATTTTAATAACTTCACAAATAGTATTATGAGAAATTTCAAAGACTTTCAAACTTAAACTTTAACAGATTGACACAAATTATTTGAATTTTGAAAAAATCAAGTAGGAGTGGATAAAAATTTTAAGCAAACTTTAAAAAAAAATCTATCACAAGGAAGTGTTATTAAATTACATTTTAAGCTACAGAAATGCTATTACAGATACAAAAACAATCTGTGGTAACTGGAGAAGAAATGCATACCCGCTGACACTCTGATAAACTGCTAGGATTTCTGCTTTGTAATTTCTTATTGGAAAAAGCATAAAAAACTGATAAGATGATTTAATTAAAAGAAATAGAAAATGTCATGTTCTGGGAGATAGGCTAATAATATTACTATTACTTCTATGTGTATTCAGATTTAGATCTTGCTGTCTATCTGCAAGATAACATCAAATTGTAAAGCAAAACCCTCCCTTTCACTGTGTTACTTTTGTCCCTGAAAAAAACATAAGAGATGTAAATTTCCCTTTTTACCCTAATTTTTGAAAATTTTATTTGCCAGATTCATATATTTGTTCTAATTTGGACACCAAGCGTAATTAATTCATCCGCTGAACCTATTTACAAGTTTAAAACAAAAAGACTAATTCATAATTTTATTGGAATCAATTTGTAAGTCATTTACTCATGAAAAATAGAGGCATGAAATTTATTAAACAGTGATATTTGCCCCCAAAAACTCTTAGCTAGTCTCAGGGGTTATTAACTTTTCTTTGGCTGGAGCCCATATCAACTTGGTGTTTCTTGGTTTGAACCTCACTATAATCTTTTCCTTGAGTTGGGGGAGAAAGCTAGTATAGCAGAGCATCAGCTTTATGGAGTCCGGTGTTTGGTCACATAGTACAGAAATACAATTCTATATCAAGCACCGTATATTCACTCCCAAATTCCTCGTGATTGGTGTTCATGTACAGTTCAATTTCTCTTGAAACTGAGTTATGCTAACATGGCAGATACTTTTTAATTTAGAAATATCACATTGAGTAAATATGTCCCATCAATTATTACATCTTACTAACTAATGTAGATTACCTGAGTACATAAGTGCATGTATATTCATTCATGTATTTTCACTTGTTCAACAAATAATTGAGTAATTACATTTACAATGTACTCAACACTGCATGCACGCAACCACCCACACACACACATACACTTACATGGTTATATAGTCTCAGGTAATCACAGGTAGAGTAAAACAAGCCCTGACACGCTCTGAGTGTAACTGATTTAATTAAGAAAAAACTCTAATTTTACTGGGAATTGGGGCTCAGAGAAATTAAATAACTTTCCAAATGCATAGGCTTCACATCTACAATGCCCAGGTCACTCTTCCCAGAGTTAAATCCAAATGGCAAATGTATGACCTCTCATCTAATTCTTCATTAAGAATTCTTAACTTGGGATTGTGGGTCAGGAGAACAGCGCATCTCTCTAACTGCATTGTAGGTTTGTGAGGAATGTGGATAGGGCAAGAAGGCTCACATCCATCCAGCTATGTAAAATAGCAACATTGCAGAGGTACATTTATATGTGTATCATTTATATGTGTTTATATAATTTATCCTAAAAATGTTGAAATTCAAATTGTATTATGACTATCCTTAAGATTGTCATCTTAGTAATACAGTAAGTGCTTACCTGTTAATAACTACCTTGAAAATAAATGGATTAAACGTTCCAATCAAAAGACATAGAGTGTTTAAATGAATTAAAAAAGAGACTTAACTATACGCTGAGTAGAGAAGACTCACTTAATCTTTAAGGACACACACAGACTGAGAGTGAAGGGATAGAAAAAGATATTTCACACAGTAGGAGCCAAAAGAGAGCAGGCGTGGCTATAATTATATCAGACAGGCAGAATTGGTAATATAACCTCACAATTTAGCTGAGTTGGGCATGGGGTTTTACGCAATTTTAGAATATTATAATGTAAGAAAAACCAGAAAAAAATTAAAGTTACTTTTTCAGGAAGAAGCAACTAAATATTAATTGTTGATTGTTTCATTTTCTTTTTCTTTCTTTCTTTTTTGAAAGTGAGTTGCTTATAAAATCATAATGATTAACATGCCCAATTTTATATATAAATTTCATTATAGTTTTTGACTTTAGGATTTAACAAAACCCTGACAAGGGCAGATTTTTTTCTTTTCTGTGGGTTTAACGTACTTTAAAGTCATACCCATAAACATATTACAGAGTCCAAACTAAAATTCTCATTTTTATATGAATATGTATGAAAAGAAAGTGTTTTTATTGATATTTTTAGAGCTGTCTTCATAGTTCATGGCAAGAGAAAAAAGAGGAGAGTACTTCTCTTTATGTGTACTTCCTGTACCTATAGTAAGGCTTTAAACATATGTCCAGAGAGTTTTACAAGGTATTTAATGCCGATGAGAATGTTTTTAATGTTATGCTTAGTTTAACAAACTATCATCCCCCCAAAAGAAGTCTTTCATTTTCCTTCAATTTTTCAGGCAACTATAATATCTTATTATAATATAAATTTGAAGCAATCCCCTCTGGGAAATTATAGGTGAGAGTGACTTCACTTCTAGCAAATATAAAATTTGTTTTGACAACCTCCAAACGTGTATTTGATAACCTGTTTATTTGATCATCTAAACTTTTCCTCTCATTGGAAAATGTTTCTCAGCTATGTATTAAAGTCCCTCATACTAAGCAAAACAAGGCCTCAGAACCAGGCATACCCAGAAACATCTTTGCAAGGATCTGGGGTTTTCATCATTGCTTTCCGTTAAATAAATCTGACTCTGAAGAAATCCCTGTAGACTAGTTATTATTTGAGTAGAGTGTACTCAAATCATACATGATAACAGGAATTTTCCATCTGAGTCCCATTTCAGTGCCAACACCTTTTCACACTATTCAGAAGTACAAATTCTACTATCCACTTCTCAGGTGGCACCAAAATACCATGGGTAGTAGATCCTCGTAATTAGCAAGGAATTTGCCCAAAGCTCATCTATGACCTGATTTTGTAACTAACATCATAGTATACGATGTTCGAAATTTCCTTATCTGTTAAAGATAAATAATAGCACTACTTCTCAGTGATATGAGGATTTCATTAGGTCATGTTTTAATTCAGAACAACAAAGCAGCAGAGCTGAGATTCTGGGCAGCAGAGAGTCATACCCCTGGGCAACATGATGGGCATCTGTATACCAGCTCCATAGCACCTGCTTCATTTTATTCTTCAGCCAGATTTAAATGGTTTTGCCTGCTTACAGACAGTCAAAATTCAGAATATTAAGTCTGTGAATATGATGACTATCTTCCATTTCTCTTTTTGCAAATATCCTACAGCTTGTAATGAATGATTTGTTGCATGTCTGACTCCCCCTTAGCTGGCATGTGCGGTCCTTGATAACCAACTTTGTCATATCCCTGCCAGTATTCAACACCATCAATTTATATGGCAAGATACCTTCCTCTCTTGCAAATACTAAACCTCTAAGAAACATGGATTTAAAAAAATTCTTGATTCCCTCCTCCTCTACCACCACCACCACCAATGGCAACAACCAAAATAAAATCAAAAACATTCTTTTATTTTCTATCTCAATGGCTCAAACCTATAACCTAAATATAATCTTGGGTTCTTTCCTTCCTCATCTCCTAATTCCAATTATCATTCTCCCTGCAATTTGATCTCTGTTATAAATCAATCTGCTTCTGTCCATTTTCACCAGGGACTAGGCCATAGAGATTCAACCCACCACCACTCTCCTCCGTGGATAAATGCAAAAGACCCCCAATCGTTCTCTTTGCTGCCATCAGTGTTTCCATGTGTGTTGCTCACACACACAAGGGCATCATTCTCATAATTGACATGATATGTTTATTATGACACTTTTCCTTAGATGGAAATAAGGTGCTTGCCTCCAGTAAAACCTGCACAGTACGATGTTCTGACAGATGGAAGTACAGTGCCCAAGAAGTGCACCTTTTCCTGATTCACACGAAAACATTATATGAGTTAGTGGCCTCTCTATTTCCTCTCTGTGCCCCCTGCAATCCATGCCCCGTACTTTAACTCGAAGTAATCTTTCTAAAAGAGATACGAGGTTTTGTTGATTTTCTGTTAAGAACCCTTCTATGATGTTGTATTACGTTATGAATAAATGTCCAATTCCCTTTGCTTCTCAGACCTTACAAAACCTGACCCTGGCCTAGTCTAGCTAGACCGGGCACTCTTTATTTCCTATAACGTGAAGCACTTTACCTGTTCAAGGTGTATGTACTTGCTGCTACTTTTTCCTAGAAAATTATTTTCTCTCTTCTTCACGTGGCTGGCTCTCTTTCATTCTTTTTGTCTTAGCTCAAATATTACCTCCTCAGAGGGGCTACGAAGCATTAATTTATTTAAAGGAGCATTTCTGCCCATTCCCAATTAGTTTATCTTATCACCCTACTTGTAAACTTCATAGAATTTATTTGATGCCA